>RJWM01024139.1:0-31199 GCA_004363535.1 Dasyprocta punctata | reverse complement strand
CAATTTACACTTTGATTTTTGTGCTTGCTATTCTAAGAGAATATGATTACCACTGCTATTAATAAGTTTATAACTTCAGCAAAATAATTTGCAAATTCTTATAGATAATGCATAGGTAATGCCCTTATCAGCAAAAAGTGCTTAGTATTGCTAAACAAAGTTAAAAACTGTGAAACATGCTGTATGCTAAGCATTATAAGTTTTTTCTAAGGCCATTTCCTGAGATTGAAATAGAATTTTTGCTGTGTGGAAGATATGGAAATTTATATCTTACATCATGATACATTTCACTTCCTTGGCTAAAAATCTTTCATTATCTCTTTTGTAAAATGAATCTTTGGACTCTGGAGAACAAAATCCTTGGAAACTGGGAACAAAGGCTAAATTTCTCTTTTCATACTCCCCCAATAAGGGAAAATGATCTCGAAAAAATAGGTATCAGCATTTACAACAGTAGGGGAAGTCTATGACTTCTTGAGGATGCTACATTAGAAATGAAACTCATGTTTTACGTGAATTGTTTCAAGTGGCTAATTATTTCAGAAGCATATTCTTGAATGACTTCAATTCATTTATAGCACATATTATTTCACACACATACATGTACTAGATTAAGCTTTATAGTTTTAAAATATTCAGTGAGTATGTTTGTGTGTGTCTGTGTGATTATATGGCTTTCTGAGTGTAAAGACTCTTAAATTTATTGACTACCTGCTTTGTCCAGTGATTCGATATGTGTTTTCCTTACAACCTATCCTGTGAGCCGATTTCTATTGTCTCCATTTTATAGATTATAAGCCTCAGAAGGGCTGTGTACATGTCTAGCAACTGGGAAACAATTGCATTTCCAATCCCATGCCTATTCAATTCCTTGTTTCCTAACAAAATTGGAAATGGAATTTGGGAAGGCTGTTAGGCCAAGCTAACGTATCTGTTCCTCGAGACTCCATGTGTTGCAAAAATGTGGGTGGCTGGATCTTTTCTTGGGTATTAGGAATCATAAAAATACATTCTGTGGGTCAGTGATTAGGACTCAGTTATTTTCATGTTTGTGTTTCCAGCAGTGACCACCCGGGATTTGCAGACGTTCACTTTGGAGTTTTATGTGCTGATAGATGTGTTGAATCAGTTGGGGTCTTAGTCACTTTCTGGGGGCTGAGACACAGGACCCAACACCCACGGTTTAAAGGAGGAGAGGTTGATTTTGGGCTCATGGTTTCAGTTAATGGTCAGTGTGGTCCAAGGCAGAAATGAGATGAAAGAGAGGCCTGGTGGAGAAAAAGGTGGTCACCCTATGGTGGCCAGGAAGCAGAGAGAGAAAGGAGGAATTGGGGACAAGAATGCACCCTTCCAGGTCACAACCCAGTGACCGCCTCCCAGCTGCCCCTGCTTCCTGCAGCACTTTCAGACTTGAACTCATCCACGATGGATCCACTGATGAGCACAGTGCCCTGTGGCCCATCCTCTTCCTCACACAAGAGAATTTGGTGGGGGCATTTTTGATCTAAACCATAACAGTGAGTTTAGACAAATATTTTTGACTAGAGTATTTATGGAAAACATTACCCAAATCTTTTTCTTCTTCTTCCCAATGTCAGTGTAAGTGGTGGATGAAGTGAGGGTTTGTTGAGCGCCTTTCAGTGTGCACAGTAGCAGGAAGAGGCTCCATAGCTTAAAACAGATGCCACTGCTCTTACCCCCACACAGCAGAGCTTAAAAAACCATCAAAACAGATGATCAAATCCAGCCATGAGGAAGACATAAAAAGCATCACAGGGATTGACAGGGCGAGGGATGAATCTCCTCTTAGAAGGATATGTACAATCCCTCTTTGAGCGGTGAGATGTGATGGTCCTTAATGGAACAGGTGGGATTTGAACAGTGGTAAGGAGGTCAGAAGCAGAGACTGCACAGAGGACCACACCTGAGCTCCAGTAGTTGGTGAGAGGTGTGGGACTGATTAGCAAAGAGCAAACCTGCCTCCTTTGGCTCATGCACTTTGTAGCTGCTCTTTTCCCATGAGTGAACACTGTATTTCCAAGTCTTCATGACTTTTCCTTCCATCTGACCTTAGAATTGTTTTTTTTTCCACTTATGTCTTTACTTTCCTCTGTGAACCTGAAAGACTGCTACATTTATCTGGCTTCCACCTTGAGAGTGAAATATGCTTTTTAATCACTCGTATTTGAGACTCCTTCTCCAAGACTAACATCTTGAGTGCCCTGAAAACATCTTGAGGGTCCCGAAAGCAGCTTGTCTGACCCAGCTCAGCTTCCAGAACCATCCACCTGCATGCATGTTTTCAAAATCCTTCTCAATGATTTCACTCTTGTCTGTCTAGAACAAATGAGGTGGCTGGAGAGAGATGGGTAATTTAAGACCTTCAGTTGGACCCTTCTTGGAAAAAAAGGAATAGCGGGCTGTACGGCAGGCCAGACAACAGGATCCTGTGTGTAGCAGTCGAGAAACTCAGTCCATGTTTTGGTTTTGCAGGCAAAAGGCTGCAATGGAGATTTCTGAGTAGGGGAAGAAGGTGGTTAGTATGGAGATGGGGCAATGTACTAGGGCCACATGCTAGTCTAGATAGGGACTAGAAGCCAGGAGCTTGAACTGTGGAGAATAACTGGTAGATTCCAGAGATGGAAGCTAGAACAGACAAGACTTAGTGACCAAGTGGGTGTTGGGAATAAGGAAGAGGAAGTGGCACAGTTTTCAGTCTCCCAGGGGGCAGAAGTACCTGAAGATGCTACCTGGCAGACAGGTTCCACATCACAGCCTTCTCTGCCTGCTACTTCTCCTAAGCTTCTTCTCACTACCACCTCGGGAAGCAAGGAACATTCTAGACTATCTGGCATCTAAACTTATATGTCAATCCAGCATATTTTACTCAAAAAAGATTACAAAATTTTATGAGGTTTAAATAAATCTGCTATGGTCAATTCTCTTTCCTGTTAATCAGTTTAAGAAGATTAAATTTCCTTTGAGATCATGTTTATCTACCTGGATTTTACTTCCAATGAAACAAGGCCCTCAACTTTTTGATATTTTAGGTAAGTCGCTGCAGCTTTTCAGGAAATATTGACCTTGCAATGATTTAAATATGTGTGAAACAGGGAAAATGATCCCCTTGGCCTCTAGAAACGAACAGGTATTAATATGCATCCATCTTGAGATTCTGTTAAGCGCTCCTCCTTGTTTTTCTCTGACTTACTCCATTTTGTTGACCCGCTGAGTCCCAGTCCCAGACTCTGAAATTGGTCTCAGGGAGTGGGAGCCACGGGCTGTGATAGACCAGGCTATGCCAGCCTGGCACGGGGGCAATCTGATCGCGCTGGGCCACTGGGTCCCACAGTCCCTCTACTTCTCGTTCTTTGCTTTTCTGCAGAGCAAACTCTGCAAAGCCAGTCGCTGGTTCTCATTATTCATGACCTCCATGCATCCCGCGTTCCACATAAGTCTGGTTTCTGTTCTCCCACTTCTTTAGTGGCTTTGGTTAACTAAACGCCCAAGCCAGGGGGCGAAGTGTTCTCACTCCTCCGGACTTGTTGGTGGCCTCCCAGAGTCCTGGCTGCCCTTCCGGGAACGCGTTCTTCTCCTCCTCTGCCTCTCTCCTGCCTCCTTCCCCGCAGGCTCTGCTGCGCTCCTGTGTAGCTGCTTCTTTCTCCCCGACTTCTACAGGCTCAGTCGTGGGCACTTTTCTCCCACACTGGAAATCTCTCCCTGGAGTCCACCCACTCTTTGGTCTTTCAATCCCCGCTGTATGCTGATGAATCTCAAATCTACATCTTCAGGCTTTACAAGTACACTCAACGCCACACTCGTCAATCCTGCTGCCTGGATGCAGGGTAGACATTAATTTTACCTCCTGGGACAGACACCTGCCTCTTCTGGTTTTTCTGTCTCGAGAAAGGAAAAGTCTGTGTACTTTATTACTGGACCAAAATCTGAGGTGTTGCCTCATCCTTGATTCCTTCTTTTCTCTCACTCTTTATAGCCTATCCCTTAGCAAATGTTATTCTTTTCTAAAAATATTTCTCAAATCCTCCCATTTCCGCCCATCTCCATGCAGTGCTCCAGCCCCAGCTGCTATTATCTCTTGCCTAAACAACTGATTTGGTTGAGTGTCTAAACTTGTCACCACCCCAGATCCATTCCACACACAGCAGTGAGAGTAATATTTGCTTGCATAAATTGGATTGTGTTATTTCTTCACAGGTCTTTCATGACTTTCTGCTGCACTTGGAATAAAATCTCAAATACCAAGCATGGGCGTCCTGGTGCTGTGTGATTAGAATTTGGCCCTATCAAACTCTTTCTCTCATTTTCATATGCTCTGTCTGCCAAGGTCTTGTTTGCCATTACCCCAGGGCCTTTGCACTAACTGTTTCACCTGTCTGACTTCTCTTTCCTCTATGTGGCTGGATTCTCCCATCATTCAGGTCAAATCACATCTCTTCTGAGGGAACTTCCCCTGTGACACTCCCAAAAGCAATCTTCCAGTTACCATGTGATGTATCGCTCTGCTTATTTCTGTCATAGCACTGGCTAGCATTTGCACGTGTTTTCCTTTGTATTCTGTGTCTTCACCCACTGGGAGGCAACTGAAAGGAAAAGTCAAAAGGACAGCTTCCCAGGAGTCCCCACTCTTCTTCACATGTTAGCTTTGTAACAGTACCACTACCCCAGTGGGCTGGCCTGGCCTAATTCTGGTTTATAGGATGGATCATTCCAGACCAAAAGGCTCTCGGCTCCAGAAAAAAGAAAAAACCTCGTGCAATAGGAAACAACCCAGCGGCCGCAGGCTCAGATAGATGATCTGGCCCCAGAATAGTTAGTGCACGTTGGAGCCAGCGGCGCATCTGGTCTCCAGAGCCTTCCTTGCTGCAAGTCTATCTGTCTGTCTGGCTGTCTCTTCCCTCTCCTCTCTCTGTTCTCTCTCTCTCCCTTACAGCAACCTCTTCGAGGACGAGCGCTGGGCTGACTTGCTGCAGCATCTTCTGCCCTCCATTAGGACTTGCGTTTAGCAGGGGCTCAATACACCATCACTGCAAAAATGAACCCAACCTGCAGGCAGGCGCTCCCCTCTGTGTGGCACATTTCTCAGAGGAGCATGGACACAGAACAGAGTTTCTTCCCTCTTCCCCGTTACTCCTCCTGCCCTCTTCCTTCCTCTTCCTGAGGTCAGGGACTGCACTTCCGAGCTGGTCTGACTGTGGAAGCTGTTCTCTGCTGAGTGAGCCCGTGAAATGTCTTGCACACACTCACACTCTTATCTGGTGGACCAGGTCTCTCCATCTCCTTCCAGCACACTGCTCCAACCCCAGTCATTGGATGCGACTTCTGGGGGACTTAGGTTGGTGGTGAGCAAGTGGTTCTTGGAGTCCTTCAGGGCCTGTGGGTGTGTGGCTGTGTTGGCGGCACAGCTCGGTGCTCAAGGGCGAGCCCAGCTTTATAGAACTGGCTACATCGGGTACGTGTTTAGGAAGCTTGCGTGGCAGGGCGGTGGCTGGCTGGGCTGAAGCAGGCACCCCGCGCCCTGGTGGAGTCTGTGCTCTCCTTGCCACCGAGAGGCCTCATCTCTGCTCCTGGGAGGATATCAGTATCTTCTCTCTTCCTACTCTTTTAGTACCTTCACCTTCTAGTAGCCACTTTTAGGGAACAGTGTGGACCCCTTCCGAGTGGCTGATTGACTCATCTGTAATTTGTTACTGTGCAGCAGACCTCGTGTCCAAATTCCTGTTTTTTACATTTTAGTGACTCTTGGGGACAACATTTTGCTCACAAGCATTGATCTCATCTCGGGAATCACTTTCTAGGTTATTCATTGATTGACTGATTGGTGTTGCTTTAATTTTCAGAGCTCCTTGGACAGAAGTATCTACATTGACACTTTGTGTGGTGTGTGTAAGTAAGTAAGTAACTGCAGACAGAATGCAGGGCCTTTCTGCTGAACTACACTTACAGTCCACTTAAAAATTTTTTTTTATTTTAAAGAGAATAAAACTTACAGTTCACTTAAAAAAAATTTTTTTTTATTTTAAAGAGAATAAAACCAAACCAAAACAAAGCAGAACAAAGCAAATCAGAGCAGAACAATGCAAGCAACACAGGACTTCACAACAAGACAACAGGAAATCAGCAGTGGCTACCATAATGACTCTTGTTTTCTTTGAAATAGTTGTCCATAACTTCACACACAATGCAATCAAACAAAACAAAATAGTATAAAACCAATCAAAACAAAAGAATGAAAGCATTATGGGACTTCAAAGCAAGACAATAGGAAATCAACAATGGCTACCATAATGTCTCTTGATCTCTTCAAAACAGCTGTCCATACTCTCATGCACAACAAAATCAAATAATAGAAAACAGACTAAAATCAATCAAAAGAATGAAAGTATTACAGGACTTCAAAACCAGATAACAGGAAATGAACAATGGTTACTATAATGTTTCATTTTCTTCAAAATAGCTGTTCATACCATCACACATAATAAAATCAAACAAAACAAAACAGAATAAAACCAATTAAACAAAAGAATGAAAGCATTATAAGACTTCAAAACAAGATAATAGGAAACCAACCATGATTATCACAATACGTCCCATTATGTTCAAAATAGCTGCCCATACCATCAGACACTTTAAAATCTAACAAAACAAGACAGAACAGAACCAAACCTAACAAAGTTGTGAAAACATTACAAGAGTTCAAGACAAGACAGTAAGAAATTAACATTGGTTACCACCTTCTCCTCCTAGGTGTTTCCTCCCGTATCACTTTTATAATATCTATTGTGTTTTTGGATCCCACTAACTCCTTCTGTTTTTTATGCTAGTGTTCACCTGTATGAGTTTAAACTCTTTTGCCCATGAGCACTACCTCCAGTTGCATCCATTTACCTCCAAAAACCTCGAGATTATCCTACTTTATAGCTGGACAGCTTTCCATTGTATGAAAATGCCATATCTTTCTTATCCATTGTGTGGTTGATGGGCAAGGTACTCTTGCTTTTTTTTGGTCTCCTATCACATGAAAGAATTGTTCTCTCCTTTTTGATTTTCAGTCTATGAATTTCCTTTTGAGTTAAATGTGTTTCTTGTGTACAGTATATTGCTGGATCTTGTTTCTTTATCCACTCTCTCTGTGTTTCTTTTTATTGCTGAATTCAGGCCATTTACATTAATGGTTACAACCAGCATACATTGGTTTGTCTCTGCCATGCTATCGTCCTACTTTTCCCCTTCATTCAATTTCCTTTCCTGTTTGGCGATCCTCTTTTGCTGCTGTTCCTGGAACCATGGTTGTCTTTATCTCTCTCTAGAATATCCTTCAGCACTCTCTGTAGGTTTGGTTTGGTGGTCATGAATTCCTTCATTTGTTCTTTATCATGGAAGTATCTTATTTTTCCATCAATTTTGAAAGATAGTTTTGCAGTGCACATCAATCTGTGTTGGAAGTTGTTTTCTTTCAGGATTTGAAACACTTCTCTTCAAACTCTTCTTGACTTGATGGTTTGTATTGATAAATCTGCCGTGATTCTGATGGGTTTTCCTTTATAGGTGATCTGTTTCTTTTCTCTAACAGCTTTTTAATATTCCATTCTTGCGCTGGATTTCTGGGATCTTGATTATTATGTGTCTGGGTGTAGATTTACTTTGGTTATGGCTAGTTAGAGTTCTATATGCCACAGTTATCTGCATACCAGATCCTTTCCCCAAGTTTGGAAAGTACCCTTTTCATTTCATTTGTGTTGACCCCTGTTTCTTCATTGATACCTATCACTCTTAAATTATTTCTCTTTGCATCATTGTCTTGGTTACTTTTTACTCGTTGCTGAGACAAAACACCTGACACCCAAAATTAGGGAAGGAAAGGTTTATTTAGCTTACAGTTTTTGGAGGTTTCAGTCCACAATCAGCTGGCTCCAAGGCAGGGGGGCATGGCACAGGAACAACACTTCAAGGCAGCAGCTGAACAAAAATCAGCCAGAGGAAAAGGGGGAGCAAGAGCAAGCTTCTTCTCCTCCTTTATATAGCACACAGGACACCCCACCCCCCAGGGTGGGTGTAGCATTCACAAACATCCTTGCCTTCCTTTGCACAGGATGAGGATGTTTACAAAGTAAGAACCCTGGCTCCCTGCTGAGTCTCTCAGTTAAACTTCTGACCTTCTCAAATTGATACAATGGCCAGGTAACTGTTTGTGCTCTATATCCCAGGATGTACAGCTGCTGCCTTACTTAATTAAGCTTCTAGACTTCTCAAGTTGACACAATGTATAAACCATAGCAATCATCTTGCAGCTGTTGAATTGTTATTTCCTGTTATTTGTAAAAGATCTTTCCTTTCATGATCACTAGCTGCAGTCCTGTCCTCAAGGTCTGAAAGTCTATTTTCAGTCTCTTTCAAGTGGTTTTGCCAGCTTTCGATTGATTTTTTAATTTCTTGGATATCTTTTTGAATCTGTTTCATGCATTGTAATTCCTTTCTATTTTGTTCATTCAAGGTTTCCATTATTTGCCTTATGCTTCTCTTTTTTTATCAATGTCTTCTTTAGATATGCTCAGCAATTCTTTCATTATGTTTTATGTTTCTACTTTTACCTGAGACATTATTTCTGATTTCATTACTTTTACAGTCTCAGGAAGTTGTTTCTTTACTTCACTTGTTATCTTCCTGGAGGTTTCAGGTGTGTGACTTCCATTTTCTTCCATGACTGTATCTCCCAGACTAGTTCTGTGTGGGCTGGAGGTCTGAGATTGCCTTTTACTCCTTCATCTTGACATTCTCCTGGGTTCCTCCCAACAAGCTGGTTGTGGGGTCCCAGGCACCTCCCAAGTTGGTTGCACCACTATGGTGTAGGGGAATGGGACAGGCACCTGTGTTCCTCTGACCCCGAGTTTACAGGGAGGTAGCAGGGTGTGGGGCACGTTTCTCCAGACCTGTGCAGCTACACTGGGGCTTCCCCGATGGCCAGGGGTGCATGGTGGTGGGGCTGCTTCTCTCAGCCTGTGTGTCCACACTGGGACACCTGCGATGGTGGCAGGGACACAGGGGTGTGTTTGTCTGATTCTCCTGGTGGGTGATCACTGTCTGAAGGAAGCAGGGACCTCCAGTGGTGGCCCGCAGGTGCACGGGGCTTACCTGGCTGCGTGTCCCTTCTCCCACTGGCTGCCTGCAGGAAGCAAGCTTTCTACTGTTCGCAGCTGGCAGGCAGAGGTGAATCTGCTGGCTCTCTCTACCTGTGCTGGCTGCTCTACAGTCCTTTTGTACTGAAGAAAATTTTTTTTGTATGTTATATATGTTAAAAGAAGGCAAGAAACCTTAGTAATATAAAGTATTCAGATATTTGAAACACATTGTTCAGGTGAAGTAAGCAAAATGCAAACTGCACCATTAGCAGTAACTCTGGCATCTATGATGACTATCATCCCACTTTGCAGTATTAGGAATAGAATGAAGAGGCTTTTTGGAGGAAATAGGAACACATCATCAAAGAAAAAAGAAAATGCTTATCAAGAAGAGACACCGGAACACCTTGTAGCTCTTTTTATTTTCTTTATCTCAGCTAAGCACAAAAACTACCATGTCTTTCAATAGAATCTTTAATATGTAAATTTGAAATTAGGCAAATGCTTAAGTAGATGTATTTCATGAATGCTTTGCAGTAATACACATTGTCCTGGATGCGCCTGTGTCTACAATCACCACTTATGGAGCCCTAATTTCACGGGGACGCACAGTGCTTCACATGAACAATACAAACAGAGCCGTGGGTGGGCAGCTGAGACGATCCCCATTCCTCTGTGACCACTCTGCAGACAGAGCCTAGGGGAAGTTGCTGTATTGCATTTTCTTTTTTTGGATCTGGGAATTGAACTCAGGACCTTGCGCTTGCCAGGCAGGTGCTGTGCTGCTGAGCCATATCCGTGGCCCAGTTGCCGCATTTTTGATGCCATCATTAACAAAACATGGTCCAGCTCCTATTGTAGATGTGTCTGTTAGTGGCTCACTCCATCTCTGGAGAAAAGCAACTCTCTCACAACCCTTTAACAGAGGGACAAAGACTAACTGCAGTCCCCAAGAAGGTGCAGTTAGGCCGTAATGCTGGATGATGAGACATTTGGTGGGGAGAGTTAATCAAAGTTCTGCCTCATGTGAAAAAACCGGTTTGGATTCTTTTGTTTCCTTGATGATTTCTCACTCACTCTTTCTTCCTTTCCTAGTAGCTGTCAGTGTGAATCAGTTTGAGATCATTGTCCCAGTGGCCTCACTTTGGACTGGCAAATGAGGGGTGCTGGAAAGGAGCCATGAATACTGTGGACAAGTTGGGAAGACAGAGAGAGAGGGAGAGAGGGAGGGAGAGAAGAAGAGAGAAGAGAGAAACAGAGAGAGGGAGAGAGATAGAGGGAGAGAGGAGAGAGGAAGAGAGAGGGAGAGAAGAGAAAGAGAGAAAAGAGAGAGAGAGAATGCAAATGTGCATTTTGGTAGAAAATCATATCTTCTTGGAGGATCATCTTTCCATCTTATAGTTCTTGGAATTACAAAGGTAAAACTTTCAGAGCCAGCACCACAGTGGAGGGCAGGGAAAGTGGTTTCCAGGAGGATTGCTCTGTGCTGCTTTAGTCTGGGAGGAAAGAAATGACTCTTGGTAATTTAAGTGCAGGTCAGCTCTGCTGACAGGTAGAATTAATTAAAGGGATTGGAACGAATCTTTGAATTTAAAATCAGAGTCATTATTTTCATTACTCACAACTAATACACTCTGCTGAGGGTCAGAGCCAACTGAGTCTGGAGAAGAAAAATAGAGCTCTAGGACAGTGTTAGGATTGTGGAAGGGACAACAGTTAAGATTATTCTTTCCCCTTTCTGTCTCCTAGTGTTACCGGGTGGGAACATGGGACATTCTTCCACGTTCATCTTCATCTTTGTTCTTCTCTTAGACTTACTATTGTATTTATTCTTGGTGGCCAGTAGACATTTTCTCAGGCGCTCAGCCATCTCCTATCTAGCCCAGATCCACTGTTGGCAACCTTTTATACTCTGATGCCAGCCAGTGAATACTTGAGGCTTCCTGAACCATGTTACTGCACTTGCAGTTGCTAAACACTCCCACTGCAAAGAAAACATGGATATAAACAAGATGTGAGTGAATGTGTGTGATTACGTTCCAGTATAACAAAGCAGAAGGCAGGGTGATTTTGGCACAAAATCTTGCACATTCCTGCAAAAAGGCATGTACCTATAGTTTTCTCTGAGTAGTTAAATGTTTAAAAGAGCTCAGTTTTAGGCTTGGTTTTGGAAGAATACTTGAACTGGGTATAGAATCTCTGGTTCATTTTTTTCCCCCTTGAGTCTTGAAGAATAATTGTTTACTCTTTAGTTTCTGAGCTAGTTTTGAGAAGCCTGATTCTGACTTGATGTTTTTTCTTCTTTGTAAATAATTTTTTTTGGCAGAGCAAAGTAGTATATGCCTACATTCTCAGCACTCAGGAGTCTGAGACAGGATCATTGCAAGCATGAGGCCAGTCTGGGCTACTTAGTGAGTTCAAGGTCAGCCTGAACTACACAGAGATATTCTGTCTCCAAAACAAAACAAACAAAAAAGAACGTAAATAAGTTTTGTTGTTATTGAAGTTGCAAAAACTTTCCTTCAATTTTGTTTTGTTTGTGTTATCTTTAAAGACCAGTCACTTCCCTAAAAAATGTCAGTGTTGCCTATTCAAAGTAAATTTTCTCAAGTAAATACTTTTAAGTGTTAGTATTCAGGTCTAATTTTTTTTAAGAAAATCTTTTTGGATTATAGTCTGAAATATTAGTACTATTCTATTTTCTCTTTTCTTTTAGAAATAAATTATATGTCATGTGTATAATACACATACAATACATATACTATATCTAATAAATAAGTTTTATATTTTACATACAAATTATTACAGATGATGCATCCTCTTTATAATTTTTATTATCTCTTAGTTTTTCATTGCTTTTAATATTTTTCATTTTCTTTTTCTTTTCTTTTCTCAGTATCCCTCAAACAGTACATTTTAGCAAAATCTTATGCTTTTTTAGCTGGTAATTTAGTCTTCATTTTTTATGTGATTCTTTTGTTTTTGTCAATTTTTCTCTAGAGTTTGTTCATATCTCATTTGTTCATTTTTATCCAGAGTTTTGAATTTCTAACTCATAATGTTATTTTGTATTTGTCATTGCTTGTTTCCTTTATCTAATGCATAATTTACCTAATGCTAGTGTTTTGGGTCATGGCTTTCTCTTATTTTAGGTGGAGTTTATAAAGAATTTAGTAAGATGGAATTTTTTAATGTTTACTTTCAATTTTTTTCTTATAGTGATTTCATATGGATTTTTTCTGGCTTTTTCTGTTAATTCTAAAGGGTCTTGGAATCTCTCTATATATACACATATTTCTATATGTATATATATTTCTATATAATCTATATGTATTATATCTCTATATAATCCAAGAGAAGTATCCATGGAAAGGTTTGGGGGATTTTGGATTCCTACAAAATGTCTCTGTTCAAAAGTTCCCTCTTGCATTTGCTTCAGCAGTACATATGCAAAAATTTTCTCTTTTGCATATATTTTTAGCAGTTAATGGAAATTTTCTTTTGGGTGATAGGTGCAGTTTCATTATAGTCTTCTACTTCTGTAATATGATAAGTCCCCAACTTACAAATTACCTCCAATCTGGGAGAATGTTCATAAATCAGATTCATTTGTAGGTCTGACAAAATGAGTCTTATACACCTTTGACACAAATATGCAATGTAAAGCACACAAAAAAAACCACACACACAAATACTGTAAACAAACTGTTTTTGCTTTTACAGCTATCTCAAATTGGTGGTACAGTACTGTATAGCAACTGTAAGTAACCTGGTTTCTCTTTTGTTTCCATAGTTACTACTTTGTGCTTCCGGGCGTCCCCTCCACATCCTTGCTGCTCTTTCTCCTCCTCCTGGACGCCCTGGGCTCTGACCACGCATGGGACTGCCATGGGTTTCGCATTGTGCAGTAGGCACACAGCAGCACAACCTTGACAATGTTCGGCAGACGCGGTGCCGCATCCAAGATTTGCTCGTATCCGTGACAGTTCACAGCTCGAATGTTTGTCAGTTGAGAACCTTTCTTCTGCGATGTTACCCACAGGTCTCCAGGAACTATAACTCCTCCAGGTTGGTTCCCCCTGCCTGAGCCCGTCTCCCACAGCTGCCATCGTCACTGGAGTACTTTCTAGCTCTTTCCTAGAGCTTCTCCAATGGCTGGCCTGTCCTTTTTAGATGTTTCCTTGATATTTTCACATTCATAGTGTGAGCAGATGTTATATGTGTTTCTTCCCCACTATGAGTACAATGTGCTTTTTTCCCTGAAAAACCTATCTTCAGTTCTTTGCTCTAGGATGAGGCCTGAAGCTGTCTTTGTTGGTTTTGGATCTTTATTTCATCACGTCTATAAATATTGAAGTCTGTAGTGTGCTGGTTACCCTGTGGGCATGCTGTAGGCTGTGTTGTTTGTGGTTTATTTGAGTTTTATTTTAGTCTATGAGTTGTGCCTATGACATCTGAGAAATGAAGTCTTCCCTATAGATTCTTAATCAAGAATCTTGGTAAATAGGCTGGTAATGTGTTTAAATCTTTTGCCTATATTCTCATTTTGATAAACATCCAAAAAGGTGCATCAAAATAAAAAATGTGTTGGTAAAGGAGAGTGAGGTGCTATAGCTTTTACCTGCAATTTCCTCCTGCATTGAGCTTGTTTGTTCACTTGTAGGAAGGGTGGGCTGGAGGGCTGTCTGCTCTGTGGTATTTCCATGTGACAGCAAAATCAGAGAGAGAAGGATACACTGTATTTGAGGACTAGCAGATCTGCTAGTACACCAAAAGCTGTATCCACACCAACAGCTATAATGAGTGCTTTTTTTTAGCAGTTTTATACATAATTTCCAAAAGCTTGGAAGCAACCAAATGTCCTGCAATATGTTAATAAGTAAATTAGAGTACATCCAGACAATGCAATGTTAGTACTGAAAAATATGAACTGTGAAGTCAGGAAAAGAGTAGAGAAAACTGTAACACATAAAGGCTATCTGGAATGTTCACATGGTGTAAATCTCAACCATATGACCTTCTGGAAAAGTCACAACTACGAATGCAGAGAAAAGATCCATGATTCCTAGGAGTTAATGGAGAGAGAGGGGGGAATAGTTCAGGAAGGGATGTTTTGGATTTTAAAATGGTAGTCCCATCACTGTACACTCATCCCAAACTCTAGAATATGCAACACAAATACTGAATTCTACACTAAGAATCTGAGGTGAAAATATATCTCTTAATGTAGCTTCTTTAGTTGTAAGAAGAGTATCACTCAGGTGGGATGTTTTTGAGATTGGAGGAGACCTTGTGTGTGGAGGGAATATGGGAACTGTCTGGCCTTTCCATTCAACTTTGCTGCAAACCAAAAACTGCTCTAAAACAAAGCCTATTACAAAGCAAAAACAAAAATACATTGAGTACGGTTGTCAACTTTCCTTCACTGTGACAAAATAACTGACACAAACAATTTAAAGGAAGAGAGATTTATTTTGGTTTATGGTTTCAGAGGTTCCAGTCCATAGTTCATTGGTTCCATTGTTATGGGCCATAGTTGAGGCAAAACAACGTGGTGGAAGGGTGTGGTGGAGGAAAGCCACTTACCTTGTGTCAGCTGGAAAACACAGAGAGGGGAAAGGACTAGAGAGAAGAAGGGTAGGGACCAGGTGTAGTCTCCACAGTTACACTTCTAGGATCCACTCCCTTCAACTAGGGCCCACCACCTAAGTCAACATTACCCTCACTAATGTCATCAAAATTCATTCCATCAGTGGATTAATCCTGTGACGAAGTTAGAGCCCTTCCCAATTGCTTCCAAACAAAGCCCATGAACAAGCAACCAAGACTTCAGCATGTGAGTTTCAGGGGGGTACTTGAAATCCAAACCATACCCAGTACATAGTGGATATACTGGTATCTGGCTTAGATTCCAGCATCTGAGTATGCTTATTCATTCCTCCAGCTACCAGAGGAACTGGACACTGATTTCTCATGGCTGAGACAGACCTTAGAAATTACCCTTGGCCAAAGGAAGCTGATACATCCAATGTTATACCTCATTTTGGAGGCAGCCCACATTCTAGTCTGGCCCAGTCACTGTAATTTAGGACAACTCTGAAGGGTATCTCGTCTCCCTAAGTCTGTGTGGGACTACTATTCGCCTTTCCTGCAGCCGTGTTTCTACTCAGCTTCTCTATTCAATTCTGCTTCTTCCACTCCCTGTCAGCTGGCTCCTGAGGACATGCCAGTAAGTGTCACATAGGGAAAATCTATCTTGCAGTCTATTTTCTTGGGAAGCCAGCCCAAGATAATTAGAGACCAGGAGTCATTCGAGCAGGCGGATCATGAGACAGGAAGTTAGTGTTGCCTCACCTGTGAGCCATCTAGCACTAACTAGGAGCACTGAGAGGCCTGGGAATGCTGCAGTTAAAGAATGTGTAGAAATTTTCAAACGGTGACTGGGGACAAAATAGTAGTTGAGGAATGCACTGGCAAATGCCATATCTCAGGCATTTGAGAATTGCAAAGAAATAATAATTATAAGGACAGCAGAAACTTCTGTTGCTGAGTGCTGTCAATACATTGGAGGAAGATGATGAAAAGCTGAAGGTATTAGCAATTAAATGTGAAATATGAAGTCAGAATCATTCTTCACAGCATAGAGAGATTCTTATTTCTTGCAGCAGGAAGTCAGGGGAAGTTGAAGCTGAGGCCTGGGTTGAACTGTACTAGTGGTATGCCTGCAAATACCAAATCCTCAGCCCTAGAGAGTGTCCTAGGCTCAAGAAGAACCTGTTTAGAAAAGTGCATGACTCTGAGGCTTGCATGATGATATCTGAATCAGTGAACTACTAAATCTTGAAAAGCGAGATTTTCGTGAACCCCTTGGTCCTGGAAAAGTGACTCTTCTGTTTAAATGACATTTTATGGTCACTTTGACTAAGAGCTAGAAGTTGCACCGTGTGAGATCCAGTGAGTGAGGTGGGTGAGGACACGGACCTCCGGGATGCAGAAGTGATGTCCCCCCTTTGCATCTCTGCTGTGTGTCTATGTGACCCTCACAAGACCAGAAGGCGTCAGGAGGCCAGCCGAATAGCCCAGTGACAGCTACTGGCCAGATGTTGTGTCTTTGCACAACAAATCACACTGTTTTAGGTACATGGCATGCATCTATGATCTGGACAATGTTCTAAGATCTCTTTATAATGTTGAGTAGAAGTGGTGAGTTTGGCTATTCTTACTTTTTACTTCATCTTAGAAGTAGCTAGTCTGTTACCATTAAGTGCAATGTTCCTTCAGTTTTTTGGAGATAACATTTTTTCATAGAACAATGAGGTCCCTTCTATTTTTTATTTCATGAATGGATGTTAACATAGATGGAGGTGTTTTGCCATCTATTGAGATGGTCAAACATGTATGTGTTTTAGTTTATTGAGTGAATTATATTGATTTTAAACTGCTAAACCAAACTTGCATTTTTAGAAAACTCCATCTTGATTATGCCTTCTGAGTATTTAAAGTAGTTTTCAGATTCTGTTTGCCAGATTCTTGTCAAGAAGTTTTGCATCTATGCTCATGAAGTTTGTAGATTGATTTTTTTCCCTTGTAATCATTTGGGTTTTGTTGTCTGTACATTGCAGGCCCCATAGAAAGAGTTGTGCAACGATCCCTCACTAATTTCTTGGGAAAAAACTGATGTAGAATTAGCATTATCTATGCCTTCAATGTTATTGTTAGATATAAAATGTACCACAAGAGTCTCTTGCATTTGGAGGTGGGGTTTTGGAAGACTATGGATTATGGTTGTGCTTTACTTCATGGTGGATTGATCTATTGATGAGTTCACAGCTGAATGTGCCATGAGGGGGTGGCATCTGGCTGGAAGACATAGGTCACTGGGGACAGAGCCTGGAAGAATGTATTCTTACACCCAGTTCCTCCTCTCTCTCTCTCTGTCTCCCCCCCCCCTCA
This sequence comes from Dasyprocta punctata, assembly GCA_004363535.1. Lineage (NCBI taxonomy): Eukaryota > Metazoa > Chordata > Mammalia > Rodentia > Dasyproctidae > Dasyprocta > Dasyprocta punctata. Next base: position 14,109 of record RJWM01024139.1, on the reverse strand, counting down.
GGCTTTCTGGCTGCCACAGGTTGAACAGCATTTCCTCTGCCATACCTCTTCCATGACATTGCTGCCTTGAACTTCACCCTCTGGAACTGTAAGCCAAATTATCCTCTATTTGTTTTAAACTGTGAGCATCAGTATTTTATACCAACAATGGGAAAGTGATTAAGTGAGAAATTGGTTCAAGACACTGGCTCCAAGAAATAGGTTCCTTTTTGACTAAACTTTAAAATTTATTGGTCTAAATATCTTCTGGATGTTCCCTTGGTATCCTTTTATAATCTCAAGATCTGCAGTAATTCCCCACAACTCATTCTAAATATTGGTAGGGCAATCATACACAAGGGTTTCACCCCATGATAAATACAAAGCACAACCAGTAGATAAAAGAGTGGAGCAAGGTTTACTGGAGCCCTGGGGATAACTCCCAAAGCAGGTGTCTCTGAGCAAAGGGAACAAGGGACTTTTATTGGGGAAACTCATGAATATTCATGTGGTCAGGAATCGCCAGCATGCTTCTGAGCATGCTCAGTTAGAGATCAGGCTTTAAGCAGTATGTGTTACAAGGGTGCAAGGGAAAGCCTCCTAGCAAGAGATTTAGCATTTTAGTACAGTTATAGTAAGCAAAGTTTACTCGAGGTTACCAGAAAAGGAACTCAAAGTGACTCATCAGTTTTGACTTCCCTTTCTTTCTTTCTCTCTCTTTCTTCCTTTTCTTTCTTTCTTTCTTCCTTCCTTCCTTCTCTCTCTCTCTCTCTTTCTCTCTCTCTCTTTCTTTCCCTTTCTTTCTTTCTTTCTTTCTTTCTTTCCTTCTTTCTTTCTTTCTTTCTTTCTTTCTTTCTTTCTTTCTTTCTTTCTTTCTTCCTTTCTTTCTTCTCTCTCTTTCTTTCGTGGAATGCTGTATCTAAAACAAATGAACAACAAAAACCTTTGAAAGACTACTCTTACCAGTCCTGTAAAGGGTAAACAGCTTTCCTCCCACGAGGATAGGAGCTTACCCCTAAAAGTTCTTCCTAACAGCTAACAGCATTCTTTCCTACTTCCCCACCCTGTTTTCATTGAAAGTTTATCAATTTTATTAATCTTTTGAAGAAATCAGCTTTGGCTTCATGGGTTTTGTTTACTTATGAGTGTGTGTGTTTTGTTGCACTACTTATTCTGTTACCTTTGTTATCCTTTTGATTATTTGGAGTTTAATTTGTTCCCATTTTTCTATTCTCTTAGTGTCAAATTTTAGACAGTTTCTGCTTTTCAAACAGTGATTCAACATAGTAGACTTTACTGTCTTAACTGCATCTCACATGTTTTGATATATTTTCATTTCTTTATTTCAAAATATATTTTAATTTTCTTTGCAATATTTGACTCACAGGGTATTTTGAATGTATTTTTTTTAATTCAGAGGTCTTCTTGATTTATTCATGTTGCTAATTTCTAATTTTTTTTGCTATTGCAAATGAGCTTACTTTTTTATGATTTCTATTCTTTTGAAATTTATCTAAACCTGTTTTATGACATAGAATATAGATGCTCCTGCTACACATTTCATGTGCACTTGAAAAAGAATAAATATCAACCTGGAGTTTTGTCCTAGACTTCTGTGTACTCACTGATTTTCTGTATACTTGTTCTGTTAATTATTGGAAGATGTCTGCTTGGTTTACTTATCCATTTTTTTAAGTTACATAAATATTGCCTTCATGTGTTTTCAGTCTCCATTATTATGTGTTAAGATTTTGGCCTCTTGATTCTCAAATCCCCGTTTTATTGCACTTTAAAATTACATTCTAATATTAATATAGTCACTTCCATTTTTCTTTGCTTCATATAGTAAGCCCATATTTTTCATTCTCTTGCATTTAATCTATTTTTATAAATGAGAAGGAGACAGGGTGTGCGTGGAATATCCAGCATGTATTTGGAGTTTGATTTTCTCTTCAGTTTTTGTAATCTCAGCCTTTTAATTGTTGTGCATGGATAATTTACATTTATCAGGATAATTTATATGGTTGTCTTTAAATTTACCATTCTATTTCTTTTTCTGTTTGTGCTACCTCGTTTTTCTGCCTTTTTCTCTTTTTAATTAGTGTATTTTAAAGGGTCTGTTTAATCCTCAAATTGGGATTGTAATCATAACCTTTTATTTTGTAGTGGTTACTTAAGTACTTTCAGTATACACAGTCTACTTTGGATTGATCATACAGCATATTATAAGTAAATCTCTTACAACAGTATCCTTCCTCTTTAGGCTTTTTGATGCTCTCATAATATATTTCATGTCTAAGTATGTTATAAAGCATCAATACATTGTGATCATTTTTGTTTTTATCTTTTATAGAAAATTTTAAAGTAAGAAAAAGTAATTTTACATTTATTCACAATTTTTGCATGCCTGATTTTCTTCATATTCATAAAAAAAGCAACTTTCCAAACTAATCTCAATGTACTTCTGCCTGAAATCCTAACTTTTGCATATTTATGTTGTGCTGGTTTGCTGACAATGGATTTTCTCAGATGTGCTTATCTTGGGAAGTTTTTCACATTTGTGTCTGAAAAATATTTTTGATGGGTATGAAATTTTAGTTTGACAGGTTTATTTTTTCCCTCTGGCAATTTTAAATATGTTTCTTTGTTATTTGGTGTCTTCTTTGTTTCTGTTGACAAAACTAATGTTTTTCTTATCTTAATTCAATTGCATTGTAATGTTTTTTTCCACGTTCTGACTAATTTCATGCTTTCTCTTTATCAGGGATGTTTAGTATTTAGTTGTGATGTGCCTGCATGAACTTTCATCACATTTCTTCTTCATGAAACTCTTTGAATTTCTTGCTTTTGTAAGTTTAGTTTTCTTCAAAGGTGTCCAATTGTTTGCCATATTTGCTTTCATTTTTTCCCTCTACTTTGAGCTCTCTCTTCTCCTGCCAGTCGCAGTCTCCAATTATGCATACGTTAGGCCTTGGAGTGTTGCCCCATAGCTAACTAATGATAATTTCATTTTGGTCTTTTTATTTCTTCTGTGTGTTTCATTTGGAATAGTTCATAAAACTGTGTCTTCAAAATTAGGAATCATTAGTACCCTGTAGGATGCAATGTGCTGTCAATTTGACTCAGTGTATTTTTATTTTTTTCAATTTATCTTGTTCTTAGACACTGCATTTTGCATGTCCATAAGTTTGATTTGGATTTTTTCCATGTGATTTGCATACTGAGAAGAACATGGTGACCAGATGCAATGGTATCTGAAGGTAAGAATACTCTAAAATGATGAATGCAGGTAGAGGATGGTGTGTGCCACTTGTGACTCTCTGAAGCTGGGTGTAGAACTGGGGACTACAGTTAATCCCATCAACTAAAAAATCCTGGATCACTTAAAATGTAAGAGTAGAATGAGAAAACAGAAAAGGCAGAGAGTGAAACCAATAAAGGTCACATTTATGAGCTTGTCACTAGTGTTGATAACTTGTACTCAATTTTGTGAAAAATTTTCAGAAAAACTCATTAAAATGTGTTTCAGATTACACACCAGAGCAAGAAGAAAATTGCAATGTTTCTCACAGAGTCCTGGCTTCCTTCCCGGTTGGGAGTTGCTCTGGGGACATCATGCCACGTACAGTTGGAGTCCTTCTCCAAGAGACTAAGCTTAGAGGTCAACATCAATAGCATTCGATGTGATATATAGTTCATTTCTTCATTTCATTTACCCTCTTTTTCCACTAACTTTAAGGATCCTGAAAGTAGAGGATTTTATATCTTTAATATATAAATAGTCTTGATTCTCTTAGACTTCCACCTCCTCTGGCACCTGTGAAGTAACTCATAACTCATCATCTATAAACAAAGAGAATACACAACTTCCCTACCTCCTCATAAAATTATGGGGAAGAATTTTGTTGGTCTCAGTGTGATTAATAAGTATCACCCTTCAACATTTGCTCCATCCCCTGTTGTCTGCTGGAAGGGAGTGGATTTTCATGATTTGCAGCCTTGTCAGAAGGATGCAAATGGATGTGGGAAAGGTTACTTGACTGAAGGAAGAAAGGAGTGTTGGGCAGATCAAGCCATAGAGGCTGATTACACAAGACAAGCTATTAGCCCAGCCCCTGCTTGGTTGTATAGGCAAATATCAAAGAGAGGAAAAGGATACATGTAGATTAATTCCCAAAGAACCCCATAGAGGGGTTCTGAGGCTTGGCTATAACTCACCAAGATGATATTCTGTCTGTGGCTGCAGAATAAGCTGTATAACAGCAAAAAAGTCTCAGGAAAGCAACATTATTGCAGTGGGATTTTCATGCCACATGCAGTTGCATGGATATATTTTTTAACTTTTCTATATACCCTTATTTTCAAGTCATTATTAATAAATAACATGTAAGTGTTCCCATAGTGAAATTTTAGTCATTTTCAAATAGCTATTGTTGTCTTGTTGAAATGCAAATTTAAATAACCATTTCAGGTGTTGAGATGGGGAAGCAAGTAACCAATGTGCCCTAAAACATAAAATGCTGTCATTAATCTGGACTCTTGACTACATAGATAGATGAAGGTATACATCATGGCAGAAATATCAAAAGTTCGGGAGCCAGATCCATGTGAGATAAGACTAGAGATCTGTTCTCTGTAAGCTGTAATGTTAGAAAGTTGCTTGACCTTTCCGACCTTTAGTTTCCTAATGGGTCTAGTGACAAACAACACGAATGAGGTGATCACAGGCAACCATGCAACTGTTTCCTTTGGGTGACTGTCATGAAGACGATTAGCAAAGAAAACACTCAATAACTCCAGGAACACAGCAGTCAAATGTGGGATTTCCTTTTATTTGCTTTAATTTTGTAAGCACATTTAAAATGTGTAAATAAGAAAAAATACATGCCTGGTCTTTTTTTTTTTTCACAATAGCAAATAAGCCAAAAACAAACAAACAGCCAAAAGATTAAATTAAATATATCTACCTCTTAGAAGACGGAAAAGGAGAACAGTATCCAGCTTATTTGAATACAATAATATGCATGATCTACAAAATGTTCTAATTCATGATAGTCGTTCCTTATACTTCTTCCCTCTGTGGCTTACAAATCACCTTTAAATGAACATTTAGGCTTGGTAGACACTTGCTGAATGGTTAAGTGCAGTATCCAAGCACAGGTGTCTAGAAACATCAGACTCAAAACAGAGACTCTGACAAATGAAGATGTTTGCCCTTGGCTGAGTGCAGAGGTAGAACACCTCTATATTTATTCTCCTAGGCCAGTTGCTTAGATCTTCCCTGAAAAAGGGTTGACTCTATAGTTTCCTGGGCTTCTCAGATTGTTTGCAAACAAAACACAATTATTCTACCAACCTACAACCAACTCAGCCTTCCTGCACCATGATGTGAAGACGAAGCTGTTGAGCAATATTTTGGATGACTTTCCTCCGCTCCAGAAAGCTGTCGTGGCTAATGCAGACTTTATTGACTCGTGGACCATAGTCAGGAGCCCTTGCCTCTAGACCTAGCCCCCGCCCAAGAGTGCACATCCACTGGATGACACATCACCTTGTTTCATTTACCTCCTGAAAGGCTTTATTTGCTACTCTCAACCCCTTATAGTTTATTCTGTTTGCTTTCCATTTCTCTGCAATGGCTTATAAGTGCTCAAGATCTTTCTTGGCACAGCATTTCTACACCTAAAACCGCCAAGTGTGTATAGTTGCTATGCCTCACAGTGTGGGAACTAGATGTGTGACTTGTTACCAGTTTCTCAGTATTAGATTTTCCCAAGGCCATTTTTAAATTGTGTGGATATCACTGAAATGCAAAAACAAGGCTGCCTCAGATAATGTACTTATTTTGTGGTTCAAATAGATATTGACAGTGGTGGTTGATTGTCATTAACTCTGCCTAGCAGTATTTTTCAGAGCAATCCTGATGTTTCCAGATAAAATCTTGCACCCTCTGTGGTCAGTTTTCATTTGACAATTATCAGTTAATGAGCACATGATGAGCAGAATGAGTGAGAGGATTATTCGATCTGGTATCTAGAAATTCTACTTATGTCCTTATGTGAATTCTACTTATGTCCTTCCCACGCCAGAGTTGAGACATCTGTCATTTAGCATCTCTAAGATTTGACTCCCACATCTACAAACTAAATAGGGAAAACTCTAGATGAATATATAAATGTGCCATACAATGTTATGTTTTTGCCATTGTAATGTATTATGGAAATATCTGCATTAACAGTTTATGACAAACCAGCAACTAAGCATTGTCTGTCCCACTGTAACAGGAATCAGTTGAGAAACAGAAACATCTGATAGCTGGAGAGGTATTACTACCCATGTCTCCCCAGGAGGATCGCTGTGAGTTTGAGACCAGCCTGGGCTACAAAGTGAGTTCAAGGCCAGCTTGAACTGCATAGTGAGACCCTGTCTCAAAAAATAGGGCCAGGGATTTAGCTCAGTGGTGTAAGCACCTTCCTGGCAAGTGCAAGTTTGTGAGTTTGATCCCTGGTAAAAAACACAAAAAGACAAAAAAACAAAAACAAAACAAAACAAAAACAAAACAAAGCGAGAAACAAAAAAACAAGACCTAAAGGGAAAATAATCAGCCTTGAAAATTAGAGATTAAAATGCCAGTCCCAGTCAGCCTGTCCTCGCCTCCTCTGCCTTACAGTGCAGCCACCGAGCAAGAGAAAAGTGATGGCAGTAAGGCCAGGAGAGGCTGATGGGGCTGGCATTTTTCATCTCTAGTTTTTAAGGTTGGTTATTTTTGGCCTAGGTTTTATTTTCAGGGAAGCAGGCTAGTTATTATCTTTAGGTTGGGGAACATGGATTGGTCCGCGTGCAGTCAGTTTTATCATCATCTCTGCCTAGTTAAAGCAGTCAGAACTGCTGTCTCTACAATTGAGGTGATGACATGGAAAAGAGGGTGATCCTCCTGCAGGAGTAGGTGGGAGTGGTCACAGGGGAATAGGAACTTTGAGGCTCTGATTCCAGTTCCATGGCATGATGTGAGCCATTAGATGGCAATGCCTCATCACTTCCTAGTCAGACAAATTATTCCACCTACTGCGGGGTGGACTAAGAAACTGCAACTGTTATTCTGATTTTAAAAAATCCCACCAAAAATAAGAGAACAGGGAAACAATTTCTTCCAGTGGTATACTGAGTTTAGTAAAGGGAGTTGGATATGTGGAGTGAGTGAAACTTCAGTTTGAACCTGTATCGTGTACTTTAGAATTCTAACTTGGGCAAGATAATAAACCCTCTAAGTCTCAAGTTTCTCAAACTGCTTGAAGATAATACTAACACCAGAGTCACAGGATTGTTGGGAGGAAACACCTAGGTATGTTATAGAGAGGGATGAGAATATGAAAGTCCAAATTCACCAACCATCTCAGACAACTCCATGAAATAAAGCATAGTCCAACAGCTATAAAAGGGAAGCTTAATTTTTTTTTTATTTTAAAGATAATAAAATCCAACAAAACATAACAGAATGACGTCAATCAAAACAAAGCAGTAGAACTGGTACAGAACTTCAAAGAAAGATACTATGAAAACAATGGCTACTATAGTATATCTTGTTATTTTTAGAATAGTTGACCATTCCAACAGGTATAGTAAAATCAAACCAAAAAAAAGAAAAAAACCCCCACAATAAAACCAATAAAAATGGAGTATAAAATAAGGCCAAAAAAATTAATCAGAATAAAGCAAAACAATGAGAACAATACTGGGCCTCAAAGACAAGACAGAAGAGAATCCCCCATTTTTGCTATGTTGTGTACTATCATCTTCCAAAGAAATGCTCAGGCTGCCAGCCCCAGACCTGCAAAATAAACAAAACAATATTAGCATTTAGTTGTTTTATGTACCTTAGCTGCTATCAATTTAGCCAGACCTCCGAATGAGCAGGTTGCTTTATGGGTGGCAGGGCAAAGTTTTGTCCTTGATTCTTAGCCCGCGTGCTGGTAGGGTTATGGCAGGGGTGCACGTTTCTCTTCCTGGGGTCCATGCCGGTCATGCAGGCCCCCGGAAGGCAGACTTAGTTGTCTTCTGGTTGGAGGTGCTCAGGCCTGTCGGGGCAGGCTCTCAAGAGGCCCATCTCTTTCTCTTCCTGGGGTCCATGCCGGTTGTGCAGGCCCCTGGAAAGCAGACTTCACTGTCTTCTGGTTGGAGGCACTCAGGCCCGGTGGGGTGGGCTCCTGAGAGGCCCATTTCTTTCTCTTCCTGGCAGGAAGCTTAATTTTCAAAGGGGCTCAAAACGAAAATCTCTTACAATTCTAAAGCACATACTATTTTTCACATTTTACCTTCTCTGAAATTGGGAGTTGTCTTATCCACGATATATTTGTTCATATAATATTTTACTTCTTTATGAATACTGATGTTAAATCAAAAGCCACCTTAAAACTAAATGTATGCATATAGTAACACACACAGTCTCTACAATCTCTGTGGTTGGATGTGCTTTCCTGGCCTCTACAGAGGCCTCTTCCTCTCCTCTCATCTCTTACCCCACTTGCTCAATCTTTAGAGGAACATCACACAGTAGGCATAAAAGCTGCCTCTAATTGAAGTGGTGTAGGAACCAAGAGTCCCCTTCCTTGGTGCCTTCATCCAGAGGACGGCTTTGAAGAACTCTCCAAATAGAAGGGCTCTTCAGAGCAGAATTGATGGCTTGGCTGTATCAATTACAATTGTAGACTCTATGTGAGTACATATAGTGCTTCATATGTACATACTATCTCTGTGTGTGTGTGTGTGTGTGTGTGTGTGTGTGTGTGTGTGAGAGTGGGTGTGGTACTGGGGATTGAACTCAGGGCCCATGTCTCATTGAGTGGGATGAGTGGATCATCACACTGACCTACATCCCAGTCCTTTCTATCTTTTTGTTTTGAGACAGTGTCTCACTGAATGGTCCAGGCTCTTAACTTAATTCTCCCAACAACTTTAGGATACATATCTTATTTCGATCCCCTTTGTATGGATGCTTTAACTGAGTCAAGAAGATGTTAGGTTGTTCCAGGCCACGCAGATAATAAGTCATAGCTCAAGTGGTTCCAACAGTGGGACTCCAGAGCCTTTGCTCTTACCCACAATGCTTTGTTTGCTTGGCATTGTGTTTGCTGCTTTACCCCATATTATTTCTTCATCCCCAGCACAACTTTTCAATGAAAGCCTCTTTTTCACATTTAGTGGAAAATGGTCCTGAATGTGAGAAAAGTTGAAGAATTACCCAAAGCTCTGATATTTATTAGGACAGGAGCAGGATTTGAATGTGCCTGTGCTGTGATACATAGTCATGCTGGGGAAGGTTTAAATAGTGGTAGAGTAGGGAGTCCTGTGTTCAAATCCAGATTCAGCTGTTTTGTAATTTAAGTTGTAGTTGGTCAGCTTTCTCCTTACTGGGAGAACATAGGTGACATTCACAATTGAAAGAAGGAGAACCTTACTTTTGCTTACAGATTCAGAGTATTCAGTCCATGACTGGCTGCTCCAAACAGGAGCATCATGGTGCAAGAGGATGGGGCAGGAAAGCTGCTCAGTTCATGATGGCCAGGAAGTAGAGCTGGAAACATGGTAGAGAGGAAAGAGTCAGGAAACAAATATGTTCCTCACATCTCCATCACCCAGAGCTATATTCTATTAATCTTCATTCTCAAGTCAATCAAGTTAACAGCTAATCTTAATTGTCATGTAGGTGATCTCTGCTAAGGCACCTCACTGGAATGTCGTTTTTCTTGTTTGTAAAAAATTGCCTTTTGCCTTCAAATGCTGCTGCTCACTGGTAGGAAACAAAGGGCGCCCCCTGGAGACCACGAAGACCTAGCTGCTGCTTCTGGTTTCCTTCTCAACTGGTTGCCACAGGTTTTCCCTCAGGATGGAGGAGACATTTTGTGTCTCATTGTGTGTGCATTCTCTATGTCTACAAAATAGTTATTAATGTGTTGCAAGGGGATCTTCCTTAAGTACCTTGTGTTTACACATCCGTGTGTTCAGAGCCAGTGTGCTTCAGACAATCTGTTCAAGAATGTTTATAGAAACCAGTGGACAGATGCAGAGGAGAATTGCTTCTGTAGCAAACTTGGTCTCTGTGGGATGGTAGAGATGTGTCTAACTCTCTTCCAGAGTAGTCTTACAGCTGAGGAGGCAAATGAAGACAAAGTGTATCCATGATGAGCTGGCTCAAAACCCTTATGTAAGAGTAAATTCGCCCCAGCCCAGCATTTTTGGAATATACCACTTGTGCATCATTTCTGGGTTAAAATGTGTGAGAGGTGGCTATCTTTTCTCTGCAACCTCTCTCTGCCCTCAGTAGCTGAGTAGAGGAGGCTTTGATAACTGAAGAGGAGAGCTCAGCAGATGGGAGAAGACTGACCCTCTGAATTATCCTGTAAGAGTCTGCTCAACTACAAATGCCCACATTACACCCTGATGTGAGTGAGCAAAGACTTTTAATTGTGCTAAACCACTTAGAATTCAAGTCTTGTAAATATATATATATATACATATATATATATATGTATATATATATGTAACTAATTTTACCTTAATTAATACAAGCTATAAAGGAAAATTAGCATTTATGTTATATATGCAATGTGATGCTAAACAATTTCACATATACAACCTTGCTTAATCATGGAAGCAGGTTTGAAATGTACTTCTTATTTTTAATTTTACAGATGAAGAATCTGACACTTAGAAAGGCTATCTTGTTTGCTGTGTGTGTTTTTCCTTCTCACTTGCTCATACAGTTAATAAAATGATAAAGTAGGATTGAAACCCAGTCTCTATGACTTGTGCTGCCCCAGCTTCCAAGAGCTAATTATTTTGTTAGTTTCTGTAAAAAAGTCTGGATCATCCAGCAGAGTGTCTAGAATGGCTGTTGGCAAATGCCACGGTCTCCAGTATTGTGCTGGTTTAGATCTAATATGTCCTTCAAGTCTCCTGTGTGTGCGAAGGTGATGGATCACAGGGTGTTGTGTTCATCAGTGGATCCATCATGGATGAGTTCAGAGCTGTAGGAAGCAGGACCCGGTTGGAGGTGGTCACTGGGGTGTGGCCTGGGTGGGTGTGTTCCTGTCCCCAGCTCCTCCCTCTTTCTGTCTACTTCCTGGCTGTCATGAGGTGAGCAGCTCTTCTCCGCCAGGCCCCTCTGCCTTCCCATTTCTGCCTTGCAGCCAGCTGACTATGGACTAGAACCATGAGCCAAAATACAGTTCTCCTCCTTTAAATTCTGGGTATCAGGTATTCTCACCTATGGGAATGGGGCTAAGACAGGTGTTCACCCTCACTCCTGTCCTGGGCTGTGCCTTGATCTGTTACTCCGTGATGCTTTGTCTCTCCCACTCTCTTCTCACTGACTCTTGGCTCCTGATTCTAGCCCTGATGGTTACTATCCTGTAGGCAAGACCTGATATTTTGGTCTGCTTTGCGGTCCTAGCCTCCTGGGAGCAGACAGAAAGCACTGAACGTGGGACATGCCACTTCCCACCCTGGCTTTTCAGGAGTTGAAATTGCCAACTCAATCCTGCTTTACCTCCTTCTCACCAGGGAAACAGAGTGATGCTGATATTATGAAAGTTATTTTTTTCAGGGTATTTCACATGGCCTGTTTTGCAATGCAATGCCAGGCTCTTAAAGAGTGCAATATAAAATTTTAAGCCCAGTAGTAAAGTATAGGTTACCACATAATAGAAACACTTAAATTATTGAGGGAATCGCATCATCCTGAGATTTCTCAAAGGGGCACTTGATGAAGAGCCATGTCTGCTCAGTGCAACCCTTGAAAGCAATAATGTGATGTGAAGTCTGTGGTTTTGAGAACTGGAAAGGAAAACGTTTTGTTTCTCCACATCGGCACGTGCATGCTTGTCTCGTCTACCTGGCTGGGAGCTCCTCCAAGTTCCTTCCACTCTCACTCACATCCGGCTGCAGAGTCACATGCACAAAAGTGCCCATAAATTCTTGTGCCTCTTATTAGTCCTTGGAGAGGGTACTCACTTTCTCCATAGCCACCAATGAGATAAATAAGACTAGAAAACAAAATGCTTGCATGGTTTGTTGGGGTTAAGTATTCACAATGAGTCCTAAATGAATAATGTAGGTATTTCAATTAGATTAATTGCACATTCATAATGTGCAGTGTTCTGAGATGTATGCTGGAGGTATAAATGAGCAGAAGTAAGTTCTGGTCTTTATGAGTATATGACTAAGATTATGTAGTAGTAGGGAAAGTAAACTTTCACAGAAGCATAATTTGAAGAGGGATAAAATAGTTTATGTATGTTCTGTGAGCTAGATCTTTCTGCCCATGAAAGTCAAGTTTTTGATTATTTCCAAATTTACTTTTGCATTTCTTTATTTTAATGTTACTTCTTAAATCTCTTGAAACTTTTTTCTGCTATTCCATGGATATTGCCTCCACTTTCTTCTTATTTGGCAAATTAATGGACTGTTTCATTATCATGATATGTGACTTCTTTTCCTCCTCCTTCTTTTCCTTCTCTGGCCCCTCTCTCTTTTGTAGAATCTAGTTTCAAATTGTCTGTATGGTAGAGAAAATCTCAATTGTAAAAATTTTCCTGAGACAGTCTAGGATTGCTGATACTGTTGGGTATCCAGATAAGCAAACAAACAAAACCTCTAGGGGTAGGTAATATCACCTGACACTGAACAGCATAAACATCTTTTCAACACTATGTGGCACACAATCAAAGATAACAAAACACACCAGCAGAGAAGACCAATGAATAAAAACCAGTCAAAGCAACAGACAATAGAAACAGACTCACAAGAACTTCAGACGCTGAAAGGTTTAGAAAGAAACTTTAAAATAGTGAGGGAGTACATCTAAGCAGATAAATGATAAGGTACAAATTTCCTACAAAGCTGGAACTTATAAAAAGTGAGTTGGCAAATTTGAAAGGGAATCAGATATAAGTTCTAGCACTTTGGAAAGTCTGCAATAAAAAATTCAGTTGTGAGAATAATAACAAATTAAACACAGCAACATTGAGTGAAATGGAAAGGATAGCAAAGGAAAATATTCAGAATGAAGCATGATGAAAATACTGGGTAGAAAACACAGAGCCAAAGTGAGACTTTGAAACAAAACAACACGAAGTAACATGGTGTGATTTGAGCCACGGAAGAAGAGACTCCATGGGGAGGAGAAAAAAATTCAAAGTAATAATGCAGGAGAATTTTCCAAGATACTTGATTGTGATCAGGTCACAGAGGCAAAGCACCAACAAAATTCAAACAGGGAAGATAAGTTGACAGCCAAAATGGATCAGTCAGCCCTAGTTCTATCATAGTAAAACTAATTGATATTTTAGATGTGCTGGTGAATGTAGCATTTTTTCTCACTTTTGATTTTATGAAAAATAAAATGAATTTTCATAACTAAATAATGAGAGAATAGCAACACCTATTATACTGTGTATCATTATTTTCTAAGCAATTACTCAGTACAAGACATAAGCCAAAAAGATTCTTATGAAAAAGAAATGATAATGCAAAGTTCTTTTAAATAAATTAAGATAAACTATTAGCATAAAAGAGACAGACTAGAATATAAAACAGCAGAATATGTAATACGGGGAAGTATTTGAATTTCTGCCTACTTCCTAGTTATTGCTCTTTTATTTGTGCATGCACACACACACACACACACACACATACACACACATGCACACATAAAGTTTCTCATACAAGAGAAATGACAATGTAGCATTCTATAACTGGTAAAACAGATTCTTCAAGAATAAAAATGAATTAGACATTTTCAGTACAATAAAAACAAAACTATTTTTCATCACAAGGCTAGTTTAAGTAGTGAAAGAAATATTAAAATGTGTTCTATAGGTAGAGAGAACATGTACTAGACAGAAGATTTCAGTGTGGAAAAGAAATTACATACAAAGAATGTGAGAAATAGGTGAACAATTCCAAATAAACACTGAATTGGAAAAATACTAATATCTTAGAGAGTTTTATTGTGTAAAGTTAATATAATTAAATTTATTACAAATTAGAAGGAAGATAGAAATGGAGGTAACATATTCTAATAAAATTTGCAAACCATCACTAGAATAAATAGAAAGTCTAAATAGTTTCACT
>RJWM01024138.1:0-31112 GCA_004363535.1 Dasyprocta punctata | reverse complement strand
GAGGTTACCAGGCAGGCCCAACGTGACTGCTGTGCTCCTTAGGAAGAGGAGGAGGAGACAAGAGATCAGAGCAGGTGATGAGACAGGTGCCAGGCAAGTGAGAGGTCAGAGCAGCAGAGACAGGGGCAGCAGCCAGGACACACAGGCAGCTTCGAGAAGCTAGAAAAAGAAGAGATTCCAGAAGGGACGCGCCCCTGTCAGCACACTGAGTTTAGGTCTCTCAAGAATCCATCTCTGTTGCTTTGAGCCACTAAATCTGTGACAGTAGCAGGAGGAAGCTCATATCCCTGAGGTTGCTTCATGACACCCCCACACCAAAGAGGAAGAAAGGGATCGCAGGTGTGCAGCGACCCACACCTGCAGAGCCACCGAGAGGCCAGGTTGGGGGAGAAGAGTGCAGGGCAGAGACCAGGGCACCATAACGGTCCCCTAGGCATCTCAGAGCAGAGACGTGAGCTTGCGAGGGGTGGCCCAGAAGCCAGCCTTTGAAGGGAAAAGGGACACAAGGCTCTGAGCCCCTGACCTCTCCATCTGAGGACAGTACCTGCCGTGAGAAAGTAACCTGCACTTTTTCATTTCCTGTTTCCCTTTCAGCCCAGTGTCACCTCTGGAGCAGCCTCTGCCATATCCTGAAAGGGAGGGGCCCGGGCCTCGTACTGGACCACAGGACCCACGTGTCATCTCCTGGAGCATCCTTTTACTTAATGAGTTGGGGAGGAAGTGGGGCAGTTATTTTTAAATTAAATGTATCTTACACCAAAATAAACACAGGCACATGTGGAAACAAAATCACATTTCACATTAACTTTTAAAGGAAGACACTTCTAAGTATGAGCAATGTCCCTAGATAGTCCCTCTCCCAAAAGACGCATCTCCTTTTCTCCATCCTTAAACAGCTCAGGAGAAAATGCAAGAAGCTGCTTTTTAAGGAAAGAAAGCACAAATGCTGGCGTCTTTGCAGCTGGGTGTGACTGCAAGGCACTGCCAGCGACAAGCTGTATCATGCATCACAGTGACTGCACTGGCGTATGTCACGGGCCACACCTGTTACTGTGCTTGGCCTCAGTTACCTAAAATGGCATCAAGACCTCTTCCCTCACAAGACTGCTATAAAGGGTTAAACAAGCTCAAGTTCGCACATGCCTTGCACAACCAGGCAGAGCTCATTTTATTGTGCTTCATTGTATGGCCTTTCACAGTCTGTGCTTTTCTATCGACCAGAGGTGTGTGATAACCCTGAGTCCAGCCGGTCTACTGGTGTCATTCTTCCAACGGCTCAGGTAGACATTAAACATATTTTTTTTGCTAAAAAAAAATGCTAAGTTAACTTATGTATATTTTTCCAGACAAAATGCTATTGGGTACTTAAAAGACTACAATATAACTTCTATATGCACTGGGAAACCAAAAAAACACGTGCGACTTGCTTTACTGTCATGTTCCCTTTACTGCAGTCCTTCTGGAGCTGAACTGTCACTGCCTCTAGGATAGGCCTGCTAAACCGAGTCAGTATCATTAGGTTCCCTGCACTGACAGATACCTGATCTGGATCTGTTCCAAGACCCACTTCCTCATCTGAGCCCAGGCTGCAACAGGCAGGGGGCAGGGAAACTCTTGGCTTCATACAAGTTCAAAAGAGACCTTTTCAAGTTGCCTGCTTTGACATATTCCAGATCTATATACACACACACACACACACACACACACACACACACACACATACTGGAGGTTAAACCCAAGACCTCTTTGCTGAACTACATCCCCAAATCCTTTGATTTTTTTTTTTAATTTTGATATAGAGCCTCACTAAATCATTAAATTGCCTACACTGGGCTTCAAGTTATGATCCTCCTGCCTCAGCCTCTCAAAGTGTTAGGATTATGGGTGGGTCATGGTTATTCAGGTGTACATATTTATCAAACAAAACACATTAAATTCTACACTTAGTAGCTGCACATTCACTGTGCACGAATTTATGTCAATACATCTTTTTCAGGGAAAACAATCTCATTTTCTTCAAACATGCATTTTGCTTCTTTGACCCAGAATGTCTGCATCAGCAAGAGCACCTAGGGAGTGAGGAGGTGTCCAGTTTTGATGAATGCTCACAGAGGAATTCATCTAGGATCCCAATGCCTATGGGCAGGAAGCAGCTCTCCAGCAATCTGCCCCTCCCTGCCTTGCTGGGGATCCTGGGGAACCTGAGAAACAGTAACTTCTATAGCTGCCGAGGTTTCAGGGCTCAGGGATCGGGGTTTGGGCCAGCCAGTGGCCACCACCAAGAGCAGCACCCCAGACCAAGAACCAGGAGGGACATTCAGAGCTCTTTCGGAAAGCTCTTCACTGAGGAAGATGCCACAGGTACCAGCTGGATCTACACTTTTTGTTTCTGCTAGCACCAAACATGAGCTAGTCATGGTAACAGTGGGTATTTAAGAGATGGGCTGCACAAGTACATTGAAAAACAGGCAGAATTTTTAACAAAAGCACATATCTACCCTGAAGTCCAGCAGTTCCACCCCAAGAAATTCACCAAATGAAATGAAAACTTATGTCTATGCAAAAGACTCAAACATGAATGTTCATAGTGGTTCTATTTATTTATATCCCCAAATGGGAAATGATTCAAGGTCCAATATCAAAATGGATAAGTAAACTATGATACACCCAAAACCAGAATGCTATTCAGTAATAAAAATAAATGAACTACTGAGACAAGGATAAGTGGAGACCTTGGAAATCTCACATAAAATGAAAATCCAGAGACAAGAGGATATACATTATATGACTCTACTGATATAAAATTGTAAAATATGCAAAAGTTAGTTATGGTGACAGGAAGAATACCCAGGGTCACCTGCCTGGGCTGGGGTTGGAGCTAGGAGAGTGGAAAGTGAACTGCAACGTCACACAGGGGACTTTCTAGAATATTGCAGATCCTGAGCCTGGGGTGATGTTACATAAGTCTATACATTTTATTTCAACTCACCAAACTATACACTTAAAAATTATACACTTAAAAATAGGTGCATTTTATTGTATGCAAATACCTCATCAAAGTAATACAGATAAAGTAGGAAGCTTATACTTTATGGTTTCAAAACTCACTCCAAAGCTGTAGTAATAAAGATGGAGTGGTGGTGGCACGCAGATGATCAAGGAGATTCATGGAGAAGAATTAAGGGTTCAGAAACAAATCCTTGCTCTTATGGTCAACTGATTTTCAACAAGGGTGCTAGGACAAGGCATTGGAGAAAGAATAGTCTTTTCAACAAGTGGTACTGGGACAACTGCATAATAACATGAAAGAAAAGGATGAAACTGGACCCCTTCCTCACACCAAATGCAAAAATTAACTTAAGATGGATGGCAGACTTAAATATATGCATGTGTGTATCTGTATACAGGTACCTGAGGGAGAAAGGTTCAGACAGACAGAGAGAGACTCCATCTAAACAAGGCCAGTGTAGGCTCCTCTTTTCCTAAGACCCTCCACATGGTTAGTCACATACTCACCAAGAAACTGAGTTTTAATCTATGAAACCAGGGAATAGTGATTTGTTTTCAAAGGAGAGGACTCTGGCTTCCTGATTTACTGGGGGTAGCGAGTGGCCTGGAATGGACACAGTGCAAGACCACATGTGAAAACACACACAACCACCGGGCAGAAGCTGGGATGGCACACAAGGGCAGCTGCACTGGAAATGGGAAAACAAATTAAAACGTGTGTATCTGTGAGTACACAGCCTCTGCCCTGCGATCCCTGAGTGCCTCCCCGCCTCGCCACAGTCCAGCCCCTCGAAGAATCTGCAGCAGCACAGCGGGAAACACCCAGACACAAGGGTCCCCGGGGCCTCGGTGCTGGAGTTAGCATCTGGCCCCGCTGGATGAGGGGATGTTGTGGGTGTCCCTGCATGCCCAGAACAGCATGATTCAAAAGTAATCCACAAGCAGAGAGTGAGCAAAAGAGCATACATTCTGCCAGAACAAAGTGTTGCCAATTAAAAAAAAAAAAACATAAAAGTGGGAGACTTGGGCCATGTGCAAGCTCTTAAGATTTCTCCACTGTTAAGATCCGCTTTGGTCCTAATTGCAAAACTGTTTCTTGCATCCAGATCAAGACTTTTAATGAAGGGAAGAGTCTTGGAGGACCAGAGATAAGACCATATTGGGAAGGAGAGGACAGGGACAAGAATCACAAGAACAAGAGGTCCTGAATGAGCAACAACTCTATGGAGCAGGGGTGGTGCAGGGAGTGTGGTCTAATTCCACCCTATTAAAGAACGTGAGATGAGCAAGAGCTCAGTCTATACAACAATTAGTCATTGACACTCAAGTACTGGGGGTGGGGAAGGAAACAATGAAGTTCTGTCCAGTGTCTTCCACAAGGATTATTCCAGGCACCAACAGGTGCCTGGAAGCCAACAACAACACTATACTTGCCCAGGCCAGGGGCTTTACTGTGGGACAAAAGTCATTCTAAACTTCACGTTTCTTTCTGTGAAACCAAGTGGGGAAGATCTGAGATCCATTTAATGAGGATCATCTGAAGGTGGACAGTTAGCCTACAAGAGGTTGTTATAGACCTACTGTGCCTGAATGATAGAAATGTAAACCCTCAAAGCATGAAAAAGAATAGAAAGACTGTTGAAAAAATGGAAAAGAACTAAAAAATGTAATTGGCAGATATAAAATGTGGGCTTGTTTAGATCCTGAATTAGGGAAGCCAGCCATGAGAAGACATTCAAGAGATAATCCAAGAAATCTGAATGTACATTATGTATTAGATGAGAGCAAGGAATTTTTTATTTTATTTTATTTTGAAAAGAATAAAACCAAAAGAAATAAAACACAGTAGAGACAATTAAAACAAAACAATGAATGTGATACAAGACTTCAAAACAAGATAAAAGGAAACCAACAGTGGCTACCATGATGCCCCTTGCTGTCTTCAAAATAACTTCCTATACCATCAGGCACAATAAAATCAAACAAAACAGAACAGAATAAAACCAATCAAAACAAAACAATGAAAGCAATACAGGACTTCAAAACAAGACAATAGGAATACAACAGTGCCAACCATAATACATCTTGTTATCTTCAAAGTAGCTGTTTATACCATCAGACATAATAAAATCAAACAAAACAAAATAATCAAACAAAACAATGAACATGATACAAGGCTTCAAAACAAGATAAAAGGAAATCAATAATGGCTACAATTATGCCTCTTGTTATCTTTAAAATAACTGCCCATATTATCAGGCATAATAAAACCAAACCAAACAGAACAGAATAAAACCAATCAAAACAAAGCAATGAAAGCAATACAGGACTTCAAAACAAGACAATGGGAATACAACAGTAGATACCATAATGCATCTTATTATCTTCAAAGTAGCTGTTTATACCATCAGACATAAAAAAAAATCAAAATAGAATAAAATCAATCAAAAGAAAACAAAGCAATACAGGGCTTAGAAACAAGATAATAGGAAATCAATAATGGCTACTGTAATACATTTTGTTATTTTTGAAGTAGTTGTCCACTCCATCAAATATGATAACATCAAACAAAACAGAATAAAAACAAGCTAAACAGAACAATGAAAACAATACAGGACTTCAAACAGGATATAGATTACCAATGGCCATTGCCTTCCCCCCCTAGACATCTCCTCCCCTTTCACATTTACAACATCTATTGTGAATTTTGGATCCCACTAACTCCTTTAGGTTTTTATACGAGAGAGACAACACAATGTTCACTCAAGTGACACTGAACCATTTCACCCATGAGCATGATCTCAAGTTGTATCCATTTACCTACAAGAGCCTCAAGGATATCTTTCCTTATAGCTGAGTAGCTTTCCCTTGTATAGAAATGCCATATCTTTCTTATCCATTCTGTTGTTGATGGACAAGCTACCCCTACTTTTTTTCTGATTCCCTGTCACATAGAGCATTGTTTACTCTCTTTTGACTTTTAGTCTATGAATTTCCTTTTGAGTTAAATGTGTTTCTTGAATAAAGCATACTGATGGATCTTGTCTCCTGATCCACTCTGACTGTGTTTCTTTTTATTGGTGAATTAAGGCCATCTACATTAATGGTTATGGCCAGCATTCACTGGCTCATCTCTGCCATATTATTTTCCTGCCATTGGCTGCTTACTTTTTCCCTTCATTCAATTGTCTGCCCTGCTCAGTGATCCCCCTCTGCCACTGTTCCTGGAACCATGGTTGTTTTTATCTCTCTTTAGAATGCCCTTCAGTATTCTTTGTAGCATTGGTTTGGTGGTCATGAATTCCTTTAGTTGTTCTTTGTCATGGAAGTATCTTGTTTCTCCATTAATTTTGAAAGGTAGTTTTGCAGGGTACATCAATCTGAGTTGGAAGTTGTTTTCTTTCAGGACTTGAAATACTTCATTCCAAGCTCTTCTTGACTTGATGGTTTGTGTTGAGAAGTCTGCCATGATTCTAATGGATTTTCCTTTATAGGTGATCTGTTTCTTTTCTCTAACAGCTTTTAATATTCTATTCTTGTGCTGAATTTCTGGGATCTTGATTATTATATGTCTGGGTGTAGATTTATTTTGATTATGGCTAGCTGGAGTTCTATATGCCTCACTTACCTGTATATCACATTCTTTTCCCATGTTTGGGAAGTTTTCTGCTATTACTTCTGTAAATAGAATTTTAATGTCATTTGTGTTGACCCCTGTTTTTTTCACTGACACCTATTATTCTTAAATTATTTTGCTTTGCATCATCTTACAGTCATTGGATTGTTATTTCCTGGTTCCTTATTATTTTTAAGAGATCTTTCCTTTCATAAACACAAGCTGCACACCTGTCTTCAAGTTCTGAAAGTCTATCTTCAATTTCTTTCAAGCGGTTTTGCCAGCTTTCAATGGAGTTTTTAATTTCCTGGACCTCTCTTTAAATATGTTTCATACATTATAAATCTCTCTTATATTGTTCATTCATGTTTTCCCTCATTTTCCTGTGCTCCTCTATTTTTTTATGTATGTCTTCTTTAGAGATGCTTAGCAATTCTTATTATGTTTTTTATTTCTTCTTTTACCTGAGATAGTATTTCTGTTCTAATTTCTTTTATAGCCTCATGAAGTTGTCTCTTACTTCAGTTGCCATCACTTCAGAAACTTCAAGTGTGTGACTCCTGATCTCTCCCATATTTTCATCTCCTGGACTTGCTCTGCTTGGGTTGGAGTCCAGGGACTGCCTTTTGCTTCTTCATCTTGACATTTTCTTGAGTTTTCCAAACAAGCAGGTAATGGGGTCCCAGGAACTTCCTGTGTTGGCTACGATTTCTCCAGAGCGTGACTATTTGGTTCTCCTGGGTTCTCCTGGCCAATATTGGTCCAATAGTAGCCACTGGGTGTGCTGGTGCAGGACCAGCTGCTGTTTTTCCCAGCCTGCACCGGTTGCCTGCAGGTAGTATCTTTGATGGCTGCTGGAGTGCATGCCAGCACAGGGCTGGCTGCTGCCTCCCTACCGAGTTGGTTACCAGTGGGCAGAGTCTTCTGATGGCTGCTGGAGTCACAGCAAGGAATTCTTGTTAATTGTTATGGGTCCAACAGTAGCATGGTAGCTAAGGAAAAGAAAGACAAAAAAAAAAAAAAAAAAAAAAAAAAAAAAAAAAAAAAAGAAGATGAAGAAAAAGAAGAAGGGAGGGAGGGAGAGGGAGAGCAGGCAAAGTGCAGGAGGAGGGAAAGAGTAGTACTTGTCAGTTAAAGATGCTGCTTTACTATTTACAGGTAAATGCCATAGAAGTATTTAGGGATGAGGTGACACCGTTTACTTTTCAGTATTGCAGAGAAATGATCAGAAAATTAAATTATAACAGCATCAAAAAGAATAAAACACTTAATAAATTTAAGAAGCACAAAATGTGTGCTCTGTAGAGTAAAAATCCAAATAATTGGAATGACATCTTGTGTTCATGAATCAGAAGGCTTAATGTCAGTAAGATGGCAATAATCCCTAAATTTATGTATTGATTGGATCTAATTTTGACCAAGAGCCTAGCTACCTTACGCAGAGATTGACAGGTTGGTTCCGAAGTTCATATGAAATTCATATGATCCAGAAGAGCAAAAACAATCTTGAAAGAGAATCATGCAGAAAGACTTATACTTCCATGACTTCAAAACTTACTACAAAGCTACAGTAATAAAAATGGTGTGACCGTGACATAAGGATGAACAAATAGATCAATGAAATAGGACTAAGAATCTATAAACAAATCCTCACTCTTATGGTCAACGGATTTGCAACAAAGGTGCCAAGATAAGTCAATGGAAAAAGACTTATCTTTTCAAAAGGGGCACTGGGAGGACTGAATATGGAAATGTGAATGAACAAAGCTAGACTCCTTCTTCACACTGTATGTACAAATTAACTCAAAAAGAATCGCAGACCTAAGTATAAAAACTAAAATATAAAACTCCTAAGAAAACACAGGAGTGACACTTTGAGACCGTGGACGAGGTAAAGCCTTTTCAGACATGACACTCAAAGACCATGGGGAAGGAGGCAGAGAAGATGGGGGAGGGGAAGGGGGAGGGAAGAGGGGAAGAGGCAGAGAAGGAGCAAAGAGAGACTGAATTTCCTCAAAACAAAGCACGTGTATTTTAAAGGACATCATCAAGAGGGTAACAATAACCCACAGACTGGGGCAAAATATTTGCAAATTACATATCTGAGAAGGAAGCTGTATTTGTAATATATAACTTTTACAACCCCATAATAAAAAGACAAGCCAAATAAAACATGGGCAAGTTTCCAAAAAGACATTTCTCCAAAGACAGCATATAAATAGCCAATAAGTGTGCACAAAGGTGATCAACAGCATTAGTTATTATGCAAATGCAAATCAAAACTATAATGAGATTGTAATCCACATCAACTAACATGAATTTAGTTAAAAAATAAAAAAAGAAAAGAACAAGCAGTGGTACGAAGATTGAGTAACTGGAACACTCAAACGCTGCTGGTAGGAATGTACAATGAAGTAGCCACTTTGGCAAACATCCTGGTAACTCCTTAAAAAGTTCATCATAGAGTGACCATATGCCCCAGCAATTGTACTCCTAGGTATACTATATGGAAAATAATTAAAAACAGCTACAGTATTCTAAATACTTGTGCATAAATGCTCATAGTAGTACTATATACCCTAAGAGCCAAAGTGGCAAACAACTCAAAAGTTCATCAACTGAACAGATAAACAAAATGTAGCATATCCATACAATGGGACATATTCCTGCTTAAAAAAGAATAAATTTCTGGTGTATGCTACAACGTGGGTGAATTTTGGAAATATTATAACATTTGGAAAGAACTACATGTGGTATGATTTTTATTTATAAGATATTCCCAGAATAGGCAAGTCTACAGAAATAGAAAAACTAGGGGTCACGTAGGGTTGCAGGAGAGGGCAGTTGGGAAAACAACTGCTAATAGATGTAAGGTTCCTTTTCCAGATGATGAAATGGTCTAAAATCATGGTCATGGCTGTATAACTGAATATAGGATTTTTTTCAAGGAAAAAAGGCAGAAGGGTATAGATAAAACATAACAATAAAATGCTTAAATGCTTCCAGATATTTTAACATTTAAAAATGCTAGGCAGTAATATTTCATAATGAGTCTAATTTTATTTATTTACTTTTTTTTTTTTTTTTTTTTGGCACTGGGGATTGAACTCATAGCCTCACGCATGCCCGACAGGCGCTTAAGCCACTGAGCCAAACTCCCAGCCCTAGTTTTTTGAGGCAGGGTCGCACTGTGTCGCTCAGGCCGGCCTTGCACTCATGTTGTAGCCCAAGCCGGCCTCAAACTCACAACGTTCCTCCTACCTCAGCCTCCCGAGTGCTGGGATTAAAGGCGTGCGCCACCACACCTGGCATGAGTCTAATTTTAAATGAAACCCAGGAAAATAAGTTCCTGTGATGTTGAAAACATTGACTTACCATTTAATGCACACTGGAAACAGCTGGAAAACACTTTTCGAGATGTCCTAAGGTGGGGAACCAGCAAAGGGGTCCCACGGAAAAGAGCCAAGCTCAGCCCTTTCTTGTAACTACAAAGTCAGAAGGTCACAGACTCATTGAACGGTCACCTGGTCCAACCCCTTCTCAGGGCTGAAGGAAACGGCAACCAGCCAGCAGGACTGGGATACTTGCCCAAGCTTTTGGCCTTTCGTGAGGTTTTTGTGAGGCTCAAATGAGACCAACATATGATAAAATTCTTTTAAATCCTTGGAATTTTGACAAGGCCTCCAAAATATGCAGGGCCGCTACTATGAAGCTTGCTATGATGACATAGGAGCCCTACTTTTCCTGAGCTTCAATTAAAAAGGTAAAAAGAAGCAGGGGGCATTAACTTTAATAAAACTGTGTCTTTAACCCAATAGATCCAATATTTTATTAACATGTAAGTAGAGTGAACGTTTGAGATAGTCATCTTTGGTTTTCAAACTAAGTCTTGCAAATCACACTTACAGCGCATCTCAGCACAGCCTGGCTCAGCTGCTCTGAAACTACAAGTGGCCAGAGGCTCCCAAATTTCATAACGCAGATGGAGACCGGCAATGCTAAACCTGGCAGAAGGCCTTGAGGGCATTTGAGCAAAAGAACGTCTACATTAGCTGTAGACGGCTGGCTCCAAGGCAGAGGCATCATGGCAAGAGGATGTGGCAGAGGAGAGCAGCTCACCTCATGGCAGCCAGGAAGCAGAGAGGGAAGAAGCCCGAGAAGAAGGGACCAGGGACAAGATACAGTCCCAAGGGTCCTGCCGCCAGGACCACTCCTTTCTACTAAGCTGTACCTCCCAAGTCACTGTTACCTCCGATGATGATCTCACTGATAGGTTAATCCACTGGCAGGTAGAGCCCTCATGATCTAGTCACCTTACAAAGCCCCACCTCCAAACATCTGAGACTCTGGGGGTGCCTCTGGATCTAAATTAGAATAGTATTTAAGTGGTAGGGTGTTCATGGTGGTGTTCATGGTGGTGAGTTATGGTACAGCTGAGATGGAATGCAACTTAGGCGACATTATTCCGGTAGGTGGGGTGGGGGTAGGATATTCAGTGCTTTCGTTTTTGCTGCAGATTTTTCTTCTATCTTTTATATTCTGTTTATTTGTTGTGGGATAGGGCATGGTTGATAATAAAGGGTAGAAGGTAGGGTAGAGCAATCACCTTTCCCAATCTAAACTTCTGCTTCAAGCCTGGCCCCAACTCATCAGTGGCATGAAGAGTCCTGGGGCCAAGAGAAAGAACCTGGGGACACTCATGGGGATGTTTCCTGTCTCTCCTGGCCTCCCCTCTCCAACTTCAGAGCAGGAGTCTCTATCTCCAAAGAACAGGTCTGCTGCCTCTGCTATTCAGGGAATATTCTGCTCTCCCAATTGTGATATTTCAGGTCTTTTTGGCAGGAGGAGGGAATAGGCAGAGGTGGAAAGAACTCATGAATGTTCTCTGAACAAGAAGCCAGTAAATTACAGACATCTGGGCCCAGAATTTTGCTGGCTCCAGGGACACCTCTGTAAAACCACTAACACTAATTGCTTTAGCGTCTGCTCCCATTTCTAGTGGAAATAAAATGCTTCTCTGGCTAATAGAAAATGAAACACCCATTTACTGTTTGTTTACAACATGACATAAGCACTCTCTTCCCCCATCCCACTGACCCTGTTCTGAAACTTTGGAGGACATGTCAAGCCTACCCAGGTCTACAGACACAAGGTAATAATGTTCCAGGAAGGTACGTTATTCCTGCTAGGACTGCAGCAGCACTTTTTCACCCTAAGTGGATGGATGCTGAGGGGGGTGGGGAATGGGGAGATCATAGGTTTTTGCTTTTTTAAAATTCATTCTTCCAGGAATATTTTGTACATCCTCAGTTAATGTTAAGTACAAAGATGTAGAGTAGCTCACTCTCAACTTCCAAATTCAGCTTTCTTCATGAAAAAGGAGAGATGCAGGCATAGTTGGAGTTGAGTTTCAGGAAAATGGACTCTCAACCCATCCCACACCTAGTAGAGTGGTCCTTTAGAATGTCTTATAGCAGGTCATGAGGAAGCCTTCTTTGGCAGTCCATTCTGGTTGGCTTTCTATGTCTACCCGCGCTACTTATTACACATAGTGGTAATGAATATAGAGACCCTTGGCTGTACCTCCACACCTCCCAATTTTCTTCTTTTCTAGTCACAAAACCATTCATTTTTAGCTGTACCTATGGTTATCAAAAATAGAAACTACATTTCCCAGTCTCCCTTGCAATTAAGGGTGGTCATATGACTAAGTTCTGGCCAATAGGGAAGAGTGAAAGTGACAGGTAAGCCTCCCATGATGCAACTCCATTCCTCCCACCCCTTGTGTGAATACAGACAGGGGTGAGGTGATGCTGAATCATGTAGGCAAGTATAACACACTTGGGTGGTAGGACAACAAGACAGAAGACCTTGGATCCCAGACACTGAGGATCTGCTGGATTGCTTACAGAGAAATTGCTATGTGAGCAAGAAGCTGATTTGGGGGATCTGGGTTACAGTAGCTGAAACTGCAGGTTTGGGATGCATCTGTTGATGTGAAGGAGGACACCTTTAAGATAGATGTCCCCACCAGTGGGCTTTCATCCTAGGGAGCCGGGCTCCAGCTCTTCCTGCCTCTGTCACTGATGACAAATCTGATATCCTCACCAGTTCATGGGTGGCAGAGACAGCATCTTTCTCGTCGCCATACTTTATCTCCCCTCTCCTCCATAGATTGTTTACTTTAGGGCTGGAGCAGCAATCTTTAGCCAGACTGCCTTAGGCACTCGAACTAGATGATCCCATTAAAAACAAAGCCCTTCTTCAGCCTCTCTTTGGTGTGTCTTCAAGACACTGTTATGGTGGCAAAATGAATCATCCCAAAACAGCCAATTCAAAGGATGTATCTTAGACTCGAAACCCTCTTCAAAGCAGAGATGGGGTCTTTGTGTAAACATCATCTTCTGCCCAGCTCTGAGGCTCTGGGTAGCAAAGTGGGTGGGGTATGAAGCTCAAATAGGGTTCAAAGGATCAGCTACTACAACGGGGGGACTCAGTCCCATGACTTTTCCTGAGTCACTGGGTTTCACCAGCAGAGAATTGCAAACACCAACCCTTTGTCTAACGCAGATAGTGATGCAATATGCAGGGTGACTCTAACTCAACCACTTGACTCCTAGCCCAGGCTTCCCCAACTGACTTTTGGAGATTTCTCAACCACAGAGCAGAAGTTTACAGAACCACTCCTCTTTGGTCAGCTTCCTAAGGATGGGAGCATTTGGCTTGGTTCCCAGAAAGACTATGATCTGGCAAAGGTAGTATTTGAAAAGCGTCCCCTCTTCTGACGCAGAAGAGAAGTAGAGAGCCCTGTCCAGCATTTGTCCCCCACATGGCAGGTGTTGATGAACTGGCTCCTTCCCTCCTCGGCTCAGGGCACAGCTGCCTGCCTGATCAGAGCTCGACTGAGTGCAGCCTGGGGCTCGGCTGTGCAGGCAGAGGCTAATTTCCTTCCCATCCAAGAGTAGGACCCAGTTCTGACTGTCGTGTTTTGCCTAATTAAATTTGCCACACATAAGCCTGCCTGGTGGCAGTGACCCAAGCCTAGAATCCCAGCACTCTTGGAGGCTGAGACAAGAGGATTGCAAGTTTTGAGCCTGGGTAACTTTGAGTCTTTGCAAGACCCTGACTCAAAATTTAAAAAATAAAAAAGTCTGGGGATGCAACTCAGTGCCAAGGCCCTGGGTTCAATCTTCAGCACCATTAAAACAAACAACTGCCACACAATATAGTGAGTGCCTTATCTTGAGCAGTGAAGCAAAAGCTTCCCCTTGCATTCCACCCTCCCCCACCACACACACACACCCTGTGGTTTAAGTGAAATTCTGATGAGGGACACATTTTGCTTGAAAACCAGCATTAATGTGAGGGGAAAGTAGTTTTTCTACTAGTGGCTGCTATTCTAGTATTACATTCGCCTGGAAGTCTTCCCCAGTGACCTGGCAGGCGAAGATAGGACACAGCGGCGTGCAGAGGAGCTCAGGTGAGCCACTCGGGACTCAAGGAAAGTAGGCCAGTGGGTCGAAATAAAATCCAGCCCCAAGCAACAAAAGATTTAATAAACAGGAGACCAGCTGATGCCCAGCACGGCCCTGGGGCCCTCCCTCTGCCCTCAACGATGTTATGCCTGGTGGTGCTCAGAGCTAACCTGGTTAACACAGCTCATTAACAACAGTTGGGTCATTCTATTAGTTTACTTTTATGCTCATTTATCTTGGACTGACTTGATCATTTTTAGAAAAACGACGCATGTTCATTTTTCTTTTCCTAATTAAGCAACACAGGCAAATCTAAAGAAGAAAATGAAATCTGTCCCTAAATCTCACCATCCATCACATACCTATGATTAAGTTAAGTGACTGATATTTCAGTTACTTCTTTGTGAACATACATAGCCAGGAAGGTGGAGAGATTGATCAGTGAAAATAACTTTAAAGGGAGTTGTTACTTTTTTTTCTTTAATAAAGAGCAATCTGTTATTTGAACTTAGATAAGAAAGAAACAGAACTGAAATGGAGTCTGCTGAATTTCTGAAATGATATAGATCTTTAGCATGTTAGAACTGGCAGGATTCTAAAGGCAGGGTGACTGCCCAAGGCCAGCCAAGGTAAGTGACATCAGAAAGACAGGCAACAGGGGAAAATTAAGCCCCTGGTCCCAAGTGACTGACACATGCTTTCCCTGGCATTCTGGGAAGATGCTTTAACTTCAGATAAGGGTAGCAAGCTGCCCTGGAATGCAGCTCTGGGAGCCCTGGGCCCTGGCTCACCACAGGGTTTGTGTCCCGGGGATATCTGACCTTTTCAGGAAAATGCATCTCTCTGGCTTCACAAACCCTTGTAACAAAGGTGGCTGGAAAGAAAGGCCATTAACCGCCCAACATGCGGGCAAGAGAAAAACAAAACTTTTAAAGTTCAGATCAGTGCCCTGGGTCCCCCAGGATAGAACAATGTAGATCTGGCCAGTCTGGATGGAGGAAGAGGAGCAGAGGAGGAAGCAGCAGCAGGTGTGTAGGGGAGACCTGACTCATGACACTACCACTGAGAGCCAAAGCCTCCCTGACCTCGCGGTCACCCTCTGCCCCAGCAATGACAGCAGCACAGAGCTGAACTTCTAGGAACTGGTGAGAGAGCTTTCGAAATTACAAGGAACTCCTCCAGAAACAGAAGCTCTCACCAGAGGAGCCCTGGGCCCTGCAAACTGCTCAGCATGTGTGTCGTCCCAGGAGTACATGTCACTGCTTCACAGGACGAGTGACAGTGCTGAAGGGAGGAGGAGGGGAAGGAGGAGCAAGATAGAGGGACACCTGGAACAGGGGTCCAGCCTGTGACCATCAGACCTCCTTCACCATGGAGTCCTCACTCCACAGAGACCGCAGCAATTGGTCCCATTCCTTTGGAACTTGCAACCTGTTTCCTTTAGGTGCAGTCACAACATCACCAGAAGGACTCCTTCCAGAGCAGGTGGCCACCAATCAAGGCCTGTCGCCCCAGACAGAGGAACAAGGCAGCACTGTGAACAAGCAGCTCCCCAGTACCTTTTTGTCAGTGAGTTGGGATGACAGACAACTCTCTGCACCCCACACTGACAGTTCTTCTGGGGAGGAACTGGGCAAAGAAAGCCTTGACCTCACAGCCTAGTGGAGAAGGCCCTAGGCCTCGGAGGCAGAGGGCCTACTGCAAGGTCCAGCTCTGCCACTCGAATAGCTAAGAGCAGTCCCAGCACTTAGTCTGAGCTCCAGTATTAGCCTCGATGGCCACATTACCACTGCTGCAGTCTGACGTCAAATGTCCACCAAAAAGCCCATGGGTTCAAGGGTTGGTCCATGGGTTCAAGGGTTGGTCCTTGAGTTGGCACTGTTGGGAGGTGGTAGAAGCCTTAAGAGGTGTGGACAAATGGGAGGCCTTCTGGTTGTTGAGGTGCCTAAGAAGGGGCTGATGCGGTCCAGTCCCTCCTCTTCCTCTCTTGTTTGTTCCAGGCATGAGGTGGAAGACTTTGCTCAACCACATGCTCCAGGTCAGGTGCTGTCTCAACACAGACCCAAAACCAATGGAGCCAACCTGTCATCGACTGAAACCTCCAAAACTGTGAGCCCAAATCAACCCTTTCTTCTATAAGTTGATTATCTCAGGTATTTGTTATAGCAGTGGAAAGCTAACACGACCACTGGACATGTAAGTGTTACACACCAATTTGTGTTCCTTCAAAATTCATATGTTAAGGTCTTACTTAACCTCAAGTATAGTAGAATGCGAGTTAAGGTGAGGTCTTTGGGGGTGGACCTAATCCAGTGCGACCAGTGTCCTTATGACGGGAAGAGATTAGAACACTTGACACACTCAGAGGGAGGATCCTGGGAAGACACAGAAGACAATGACATCTACATACCACGGCGAGAGGCTGCTGAAGAAACCAACCCTGACCTTGAACTAAGACAATGAAAAAAGTAAATATCTGTTGCTTAAGTTGCCCAGCCTCTGGCGCTTTGCCATGGTAGCCCTAGCAAGCTGGCACAGACAAGACTGCTTGTACTGCGAGCAGGGCTGGTGTTCAGCCAATAGGGGCCAGCACAGAAGCAGGGCCTGCATCACTTCTGATGGCGATATCGGTTATAAATGATTTCAAAACATTTTTACCATCTACCCCTCTCCATTAGTCTTATTCCAGTGGTGTCAACTCTCAGGGAGGAGGATCTGGCCGCGGACTGCAGAAACCAGCGAGGACGTGGCTGCCTGGGCCCCCTTCCCGCGCCTTCCCTCTGGACTCTCACAGCCCAGCTGTGAGTGTGCTGAGCACCGCCCTCCCTCCTTGGAAGCTGTGAGTTGTCCCTGAGCACTGAATAGACCCAGGCAGACGATGGACACCTGTGGCTCTGCCATCATGTCAGCCTTCGCCAGCATGTCCCCTAGCTTGGCTGTGCTGAGATGAAGGTGCCACTTGTGCCTACTGACATTGTAAAATGACCAGCCACATTGGAGGAGCACTAGCCTGTACTTTCATGGGTAGCAAGAGGGAAGGACACAGCTGACCTGGCCCCAGGCCTTAACAGTCTGCCTGGGGACAGACACCATGGGGATAAGGCCATTGGTTTACAAAAGGTTCTTTAGCTTGTCACTGACCTATAGTTGGTTTGCTTTGTTTTGTTTTGTTTGGCCTTCTTGAGACAGGGTTCAGGCTGGCCTTGGGCTCACTTTTTAGCCCAGGTTGGTCTCGAACTTGCAACAATCCTCCTGCCTCAACCTCCCAAGTGCTGGGATTACAGGTGTGCGCCACCACGCCTGGCTCTGCAGTTGTTTCTCTTGCCACTAAAGCACTTAGTACAGCCACAGTCAGCATCCTCAATGACAAGTAATAAGCATGCATTCATCTTTCGTAGCATAAACAAAAGAAAAGATCCCATCCAAGAAAAACCAATAAAATCCTTGCTAATGGCTGGTACCCACAGTGGCACTTGGCTCCGGCTGAGCAGGGAGCTCCCAGCTGGGCGTAGTTCAGTCCTGCACCTGAGATGATCTAGGGGCCAAGGAGGCTGAAAAGAAGGCGTGTGCAGTCAGAAAGCACCCACTGAAGCATGCAGTTAACCCTTCCTTTCAAGGCTGAGCCAGATACCACCCCTCAGGCCGGCGGGCAGCCTGGGCCACCTTATCAAACATGCTTGTGCTCAAAGCAACCCATAGCGAGGCCAAGTAAACAACCTGGAAGGTACAACCTCCAGGACCTCCCATGCAAACCAACCTCAACCACGCGGCTCAGTCTGGTTCTTTCCTTTGCACAGATCAATAGGAATAGCACAGGAATTTTATAGCACAAAGGGGCCCATGTAAAAGGCACAAGGTGACTGGGTCCTGAAACTGTCCCAGAAACCAGGTTCTGGATTCTATGGATGCCTTCCATCGCTGTACAGTTGCCAAAGCAAACTGTCCTGAAAAGACAGACGAGCTCATTCATACCAGACGTGATAAGGCAGGTTTTTATCTACCATGAGGAGGCTGCCACTTCAGAAGGGAGTATTCTGCTCCCTCCCACCAGCGTCAGGCTAAGTGACGCCAAACCACTTCGAAGTACCATGCTAGGCACTCTGAGGATGTGGAGAAAAACAAAGCTTGGGTCCTGTCCCTTAGTGCCTCTCCATCTGGATGGGGAGAAGAGACGTGCGTATTTGGAAATGACTCACTATGGCTATGCGGTCTCAATGCATGGGGGGCCGAGTTTGTGACGAAGGTCAGTGAGTGCTTTAAGGATTAGGCAGTCAGCCAGGCCCCCGTTAACCCAACCAACTGCACAAAATCAGCCAGCAGAAGCAGAAGAGGCCCAGGAGCCGAGCTGCTGGTCTTAGCAGGGAGTACGATGTATCTGGTAGCCCGGGGTGAGTGCAGCTGTTCCCTGCAGGACCACTGCAGATCAGGGAGTTGATCATGACAAGTCCAAGAGCCACTCCACTTGGGCTCAATTTCTGGCATAGCCACTTGAGTTACACACGTAGCTTCTCTATGCCTCATCTGTAAAAGGAAGACCAGTAAGTTGTACTCCCGTGACAGGACTGTTGTGGAAAGCATGTAAGCATGGCGCCTGACACACAGGAGGTCTTGAGAAACACTGGCTGTCAGTATTCTGGGTCTGAATTTCTAATGGGGTTCCCCTCAGACACAAGGATAAGGCTATGCAGTCTAAGTCAAGAGATAAGTAGCCCAAAGTCATTTACTTGTTAAAGTAGGTTTTCTGGGTAGTTGCTATAGTTAGGATCTGAAGTATCCCCCAAAGCCTGGTCCCCAGCCTGTGGTGGTCTTAGAAGGTGAGGGAACCTTTACAAGGCAGGGCCTAGTGGGAGGAAGTGAGGTTGTGGGGGCGTGGCCTGGGAGGGGCTTCAGGACCCCAGCACTTCCTCTCGCTCTTTGCTTCTGGGCTGCCAGGTGGGGGAC
The DNA here is from genome assembly GCA_004363535.1 of Dasyprocta punctata. Taxonomy (NCBI): domain Eukaryota; kingdom Metazoa; phylum Chordata; class Mammalia; order Rodentia; family Dasyproctidae; genus Dasyprocta; species Dasyprocta punctata. The sequence continues at coordinate 12,071 of RJWM01024138.1, read as the reverse complement.
AAACGTCCTCTGTCATATGTTCCCACCCAGCAACCGTGGACAAGAAATTTCTGTGGAACCATGAGCCAAAATAAATCATTCTCAGAGGAGAGCAGGCACTGAAAATAAAACACGGTAACCAAGATGTCTTGGAATAGCTAGCGGCAGAGAAGGAGCCCATCTATCCAATCCGCTGACAGGGTTCACCCTTCATCCTTCACTCCCATGTTCAGACCAGCACTGTTGCCCTTTTTTGGAGAGAACACCTAAAATATTCCCCAGAGAGTGGTTGCAAATACTCAACTTTCACGTCTTCTAAAGCCAGTGCCCTCCCCTCTTAGGTCCTCTCCAGGACTTAAGCTCACAGGTCTTCTCATGAGACAGTTCTAGGACATGGGTCACAATGGGAAACACGGACTTTCTTTGCCACCTTGTTTGTCCTGCCCTTCTACCCACAGAACCCCTTCAATACTGACAGCCCTCTGAGGGAGGGCACCAGCTGCACCAAAATAAACAGGGCGTCGTTGAGTCATCCCCTCCTCCATCCACCTCGGCCATCCAAACTCAGAACACAGAACAAAGGTCTCAGAAAGTAGATGCCAGTGGGTGTGATCCAGCCCTAGGGGAGCTGTAGATCCTGGAAGCCTTCCCACCTCTCACCTTTCCTCAAGGCCAGGAGGAATCTGCTCATGTCCTAGATCAGAGAGATACTTGGGTTCACTTCCACAGGACATCAGTAACAGGCCAGACTCTCTGTGGGTCTGGATTCCTAACTGGGCAAGGTGACCTCTCATCCCATGAGTATCTGTCTGTCTTGAACTACAGAAATGATCACAGCAAATCATGAACACCAGGCAGAGTCTGGAACACAGTGGCCACAGCACTATTACCCATGTGGTTATTATGATCAGCATCTAGTTTTGTATTCATGCAGTCCACATCCGCTGACCATAGTTTTCTAGGCTCAAACATGTGCCTGGCACACAGAGGTAAAAAAGACAGATACGGTCCCAGCGTTCACAGAATTTAGGGTCTCGTGAGAGAAATAGTAAATGCACAATAAAGAGAGAAACATCATTTCAGGTCATAAAAATGCTACCAGAGAAACAAGTGGAGACTGTGATAGAGACTAACAAGAAGGAAAATAATGTGCTGTAGACCAGGAAGGGCTCTGCAAGTGACATTTATATTAAGAGGGAAAGGCTGAGAAGCAGCTAGTTCCATAGAGAGTAGGGGCTCGATGGGTCCAGGAAATGAGAGCTATCAGTAGGGCGGGGGTGACAGCGCAGGGGTGACAGTGCAGGGGTGACAGCGCCACCGGGGAGGTTGAAGACTGGCAGGGGCTAGATCTGTAGGCCTGGCAGGAAGTGTGAATTTGATCCTCTGGGTAGTGAGGAGTCTCTGAAAGTCTTTAATCACAAGAGGGCACCTCTTACAGATGTCACCACACTTTCTTTAGTTATTTGCAATGTAGAGTTTGTATCTACTTCTTATTAAAGCACTCACACTGTACTGGGCACTGGATTAAAAATTTTACATGAACTATTGTGGGGAACCACAGAGATGACTCTCCTTGACTCTCCTTGAAAAGAGGAGCAATTATCTCCATTTTGGATAAATTTAGCCCTATCTCCAAGTATTGATATGTACAGAGCTGGCTGGGCTATTTCTTTGTCCCTTCAATTGACTTTAAGCAACGTAAATTGGGCTGGCTGAGGCACTGCTGTAGAATCTCTAAGGCAAAGCAACTGGTCAGTGTTACCCCACCCAGTGACTCCCCAAATACGTGGTTGAGCCAGGCGGGATGGAGAGCCCTGCTCCATGCTGTCAGCTGGGACCGAGCCTCGAGAAAGAGGCTATGACTTCACAGGGCAAAAAAGGATTGTGCATCAGAACTGAAGCACCGACCCCAGATTATATTACCTCAGCTGTTATGCACATTACCCTCTCTGCATTTCTTGCCCTCTGCATCCAGCAGAGGTGACCTCAGGCCTCCTACCTAGCCCAGCTCACGGTAGTCATGGCAGTCACGTATTTCCCACCACTCTCACTGTCACTCATCCCCGAGCCACTCCCCTCATGGAGAATTAATAAAACCTGGGAAGGGCTCTGGGTCAGGGGCTTTGTTCCAGTGAACATCATCTTGGCTGGATTTAGAACCCCTTGACTGGCTCCCCATGACTGTATAAAGGTCTCAGTGTCTTTCTTCTCACCATGGGTTGACCTGGAAGTGGTAGATTGGAATTAACTCACTAGAATTCCAATAACATCTCCTTGGGATTACAAATATAAACATTCCTGGATCACGACGAGAACAGGGAAGGGTTCTCTATAAACTATGACAGTGCAACACGGCAGTGGTGGGCACCAGGGTGATGGACATGGGGCCAGAGAGGAGCGGAAAGATTTGAGGACACATAAGAGATAAGAGGGTGGACCAGTGAGTGAGATCTAGGGAAGAGCCCAGGTCAGACACTGCCACCAGCTTCTCAAAGTATCCCAACACCGTCATCAGACCACCTCCCAGTCGGAGTCACCATTTGACCAAAGAACAAGATGGCATCCGTCCACTTGTGCATAAAACACCTGCCGTAAACACTGCACAATGTGCTCAATGAGCAGCACGCAGTGAGGTCCACACAGCAGCTCCCCTTATCTGAGGGGGCCAAGGCCGAGTCCCTCAGGGCACGCTGAAACTGAGAAGTACTGAACCCAGTACAGCCTCCATTTTCCCGTACATCCGTGCCTGTGATACGGTTTAGCTCACGCATCAGGCATCACGTAGCATGGACACCTGTGTCCTGGGCGGGACACAGCAGGAGGCTGTGAGATCGTCACGCTACCCAGAATGGCATCCCAGTGAAAACTGACGCACTGTTTATTTCTGAAATTTTCCAGTTAATGTTTTTGGACCATAGTTGACTGCAAGTCACTGAGTGTAGGAAGTGGGACTGTGGGTGGGGGGGACTACTGCACCCCAGAGTACTCTAATACTCTAGTACTCTGTGCCCGGCTACTTCTTTCTCCCCACCAACCCCCCACCCTTCCTGGCTGAGTCTAGCAGTAGCTTCCAAAAGAACCTGACAATTGTTCAATGGTCTATTTAAGTCAGCTGCAAGGACAAAACAGAATTAACCTACAGACACAAAGAACCAGTGCTGTTTACCAATGACAATGACAGTGTAACTGAGCTTGGGAGGGTGGGGACTCTGACTGCGTCAGGCAGGCTGTCAGACAAAGACCTAGGGCAATGTCAGGCTCAAAACAGCAACAAAGCCCCGATCTCAGGGACGCTTCCCATAAACGAGGAAGGAAAAGAATTGGCGGAACACGGGTCTTTCAACTGCCGCAGGAATAACAATATCGGTTTGGCACATGGTAATCAAACAGTAATGTGCGTCTGGATTCGGAATGTGCTGGCTGTAAGAGTCGGAGCCACTGCTCAGTGTAGAGTGCACGCAGTTTAATAAGAATGCAGTCTGGGAAACATCAGCCACTTCTATCAAGGCACAGATGGATTTCCCGGTAGGCTGCAGACACAGCGAGAAAACAGATAGTGGAGAGAAAGAGGCTTTCTAAAGATGAATGCGTTGAGTCTCTCATCCGGCCACGTCTGGGAAGAAGGTGTTAACTGGTAGGTAAGAAGAGAGAGGTATCAGGCTTTCCTGACCTGGTTTCCACCCCAGACCTGGACCAAGGCTGTCATTTCTGGAAGCCAGCCACTCACCTACTCTGTAAAACCTTCCCCCAGAGGTCTTGGAGGGAACACGCAAGACTGGAAACCAGAGCAAGATGAGGAATAAACCAAAATAAAACAAAATGAAGGCTGGAACCAGAGACAGCAGAGCTATCTTTTGCATGGGAAATTGTCCTGCTCTCATGAGATGTGAAACTCCAGTGCAGACACGTGGTTGGATCAGCACACGACTGAGGAAATCCATAGAATATGCAGCCATAGGGGTGATTTGCTCCCCGCAAGGAAGAAGTTTTATTTCCTTCAGCCAGCCTTCAGTCTGCTCCTCTGTCCTTCGACATCTTCCCTACATGGTAAAAACAATGGATGTGCTACCCATGGGAGACCCCCTAAACCCACACCTGTGACGTCTCTGCAGAGGAATCTCCTGAAGCCCGCAATGTTGGTTTCACTGCTGCCTCTGCTCATTTCTTCCTCTAAGCTTAAGGTCGTAAGATGTTCAAGCTTCTTAGAAACTTTGCTGGCTGGGACTCAGGTTAAAGTCGAAGACAGTCCCAACCAGCACGAAAGGCCACAGCCACACATCTGCTCAGTGGCGCTGTGGGAATGAAAACTCGGGGCTCCTAGCAGCGCTCTAGCCAGGGCCTTCCTGGCACCCTGGGAAATGTTCCTTGGCCCTTCTCACTGATGCTATCAATAATGCAAAGCCTGGAAGGAAGGCAAGCGGGTGCTGAGGCTGACCGGTGCTGTGGAAGCATCCTGCTGATTGTCCCTCTGTGTTTCCTGGTCAGACCAAACACTTTGAGGCCCCAGCAGGTGGTTCCTGGCTTTGTGTTTCTCCTATGTTCCCATCTAGCAGAAGGCCTGGCATGGAGGAAAAGCAGCAGATGGTTCTTGCACAGATCCAGGTTGCTATATTGGATTTGTCCTGCATTTCCTGTTGAAGAAAGAACTCAGACAGGAAGATGCGTGCCAGGAGGAGAGGTGAGCGTCGTTGCAAAGGGAAATGGAGGCAGGGATTATCCAAAACTGTGACTGAGACCCAGAGGTCAAGACTGCAAAGACAGACCAATCTACTGGAGAAGTCCTTACTCTTCCCCAGCGGACTGGCAGGAAGCAAATGACATCTGATCCCCCTATGATGTGTATCCCCCAGCTGGGCCACTTCTCACTCTCCATAGCGACCACCAGCCTCTCATCCATTCCGTGGCAGTCACTGCTGGACTCTTCGCTTCTCCCCTGCTCTGCCGACTGCTAACCCAGAGCAGAGGTGACTTCTTCAAACAGGACATCAGGTCTTGTCACGTACCCGCTATCAACCCTCCAAGGGTCCGCAGGCCATGAGACGCAGAACCCCAAGTCCTAGCCGTGGCTGTGCAGGGCCTCTACCCCCTGCCTCCCTCTTCCATCACAACTCGCTTTTCCCCCTGCACTCATTCCTTTCCAGTCCTCCGGGCTCCTAGGAGTGGTAAACGATCTGAGCTCGAAATTGCTCTCACGTGGGACCTGCTGTCCCCAAATGGCTGCATATCTCTCTTGCGCCCTTTAAATCTCTACCTAAATATCATGCCTTCAGAGAACTCATCTCTGACCTCCCTAGGGAAGCCATTGCCACCCTCCCCCCCCATCACTCTCTCTGCCCTCCCTGCTTGGGTTTGACGAAGAGATAAAATTCTTTGGCTTTGTTTCGTTTTGTTTTCTTTTTTAAGGTGCTGTGGAGTGATTTTATTTTAGACCAAGTCAGGCAAGAATTGAAGTAGTGACTCTCCTGCCTCGGCTTCCCAGAATGCTAGGATGACAGGAGCACACCCCCATGCCTGACTGCAGTAGTCTCTTTAGGGTCCCTTTCCCCCACCAGAAGGTGCTTAAGCCCCTCGCAGACAGGACCTGCTGTTTGTTTTTGGGCAGTGGCTCAGTGGAAATGTGGGGCTTGCCCGGAACAAGTCCACTGGCTCTCCATGGAGAAAGCATCACTTCCGCTGGCCCACTGGTTTCCTGTAAATGAGGGTCGAGATTCAATCTTCCCACCTTCCACGCAGTCCCAGGGCCAAAGGCTGAGAACCGAGCTTACACGAGGCCTGGCAGAGAATCAGGGAAAGGAAGCAGCAGTCAACTTGCCAGACGCAGAGGACTCTTATCTCAGACCCCGAGAGTGGCCCAGAGTCTCAGACCCGGTTCCAGGGAAGGACTCACCCCCTGCCTCCTCCGAGGCATGGCCAGTGTGAGCGTGTGCGATGTCGGGTATGCAGAGGGGAGGTAGAGGCTGTCACGAACCAAGACGGACACGAGTTCCCGTTCCACTCTCTTTCCATTTCCAAGCCCTTCTTTTGCCTTGAAAGTGCATCTGGTGGAAACCCAACTAGAGAGAGCTCCTTTTTTTTTTTTTTTAACCTTAAATTATCAGGACTTTGAGTTCTGAGGCAGATGCTGCTTTTTCATCAGGACTGATTTTTTCCAGGCTTTGGGAAAAAGTGGGCACAGGCTGCCCCTCCTCCACGTGGGAGGATAACATGGCACTAATGAAGGCTGCGAAGTGTTTCAGGGCTGTTTTTTTTAGAATTCCATGCCCAGTAATTGTGCTTAGGAGAACTCACTTTAAACAGGATGTCATAAATCAGGCAAATGTTATATCCAAAGATAATCACCTATGCACTATTCAGAATGGGGAAAATGTTGCAAATAAATGTCTGAAAATAAGATTTATCATGCATATAAAATTCTTAGCCCCCAGCGCCTGGTACACAGCAAGTACTCCATAAGGAGCAGACATAACATTTTAATTTTGAATAATTAAAGTGAGTCTGGTATATCTATATGATTCTACCCACCTGTAATTTTCAGAAACCAGCCTCAGTCTTTTCCCACTACCCCGACCCCTGTATTTGACCCACCAGACCTCGTCTCTCCACCCCAACCACTGCAGTCTTGATGACTCTTCTGTCCGTGAGATGGCTTCAAAACAAAACAAAAAAACACCTTCTATAATTTAATCAGCATTTTTTTAGCATCTGTCACATTCTGAGCCCTGGTTAGGATAAGTATCCCTGCAGGGGCTGCTTGAACTACAGGGCTGTGAGCCCAGCCTGTCTACAGAGGGCCCCAAGTGAGGGTCCAGAAGGGTTTCCTCAGAGCCATCAATCAAGCAGAAGAAGCAAGCTGTGATGGATGGAGCAGCGGGTACCTCTTTCCTCTAGGAAGCATCAATGGTACCAACTCTGAAATCATGAGCTACACCATTTCTTTATTCAGGGAAGGAGGAAGAGATAGCAACAGGCGCTCAGAAAAGTGGGCTCTGGTTGGGACATCTGCCCTTTTCCACCTCTACACACACAGGCACAAGCACACAACGTACTAACACACACATCCATATAAACACACACACTCTCTCCATTTCCCCTAATCAGACCCTTCTCCAAACATGGCTGCCGTTTGGTCCTCAGGCTCCAGTGACAGTGAAATGAATAATAAGCTCACTCCTGTGGTTTGTGATGCTGTGAAACCCTAAGAGGGACCAGGGACCCGGGGAACACAAGTCCCCCAGTGTGGGAACCCCCCACGGGGTTCTCCAGAGAAAACAATTAGCCAAGCAGATGCAGGGAAGGATATAGCTGGAAGGAATGCGATCAGCCAACACCCCACGAGGAGGAAACATGTTTACCAAGTGGCACTAGATGCTCCAAGAGGACCTCCAGTTGCTCCCCAGCTCTGGTCCTCACCACCCTGACTCTATCCCCCCTACTTTGTGCCACTTACTTCTGATTTACCTCAACAGGACAGAAGTAGCCACTTCTCAAAAAGTAGAGATGCTAGGGGCTGGAGATAAAGCTCAGTGGCACAGCGCCTGCCTGGCAAGGCGTGAGGTCATGAGTTCAATTCCTAGTACCAAAGTGGGGGAAAAAAGTACGGATGCTTATGCATCTATACTGTGAACCTTTGTAAGTAAGTCACTAGCCATTTTCAGTGGGTGAGAAAAGAAAGGAAGAAAAAAGGAAATCACATTCCTTTCCATTTAGACAATTTCCAACTCGATCTGAAGCCTGTGTTCACCCAGATTCCAGAGGTTGGTTCCTTTGCATAAACAAAAGGCTTTCTTTCCTAGAAGCTGCCGGGAACCAGAGGGGAAGAAATCTTCCCCAGAAGTTTCTTCTAGTGAACCAGGAGGTGCCTGGTGGGAATACCTTGGCCTGGTTTGACAATTCTGGAAATTCAGGTTAATGGAGAAGGCTTTGAGTGAGACTAACCAACTTCAATCCAGGTTGCCTAAATTGGCTATTGCTTCTATATCCAATGCCACTTTGAATACACATCCTCTAGGCGAAGAGCATGCCTGGGAACGAACGTAGCATTCATGAACTGCCACATGTCCCAGGGTGCTAGAGTTACACCCTGCACCTGGTTCACTGAACATGTTCCTGAAAAACCAACCAAGGAAACACCTTTGAAAGTCCATTTCATCTCTGAGATTAAACATAAGGTGCTTTGCATAGTAGCTGGCACAGGGAAAATAACATATAAATGCACTGCAAAACAAACAGACAGACAGACAGATAAGCCAGAACACCAACTCTTATATTGAGAAGATTCCCAAAAACACCTGGAACCCATCCACACACAGACATGGACACTGCTGATAGAGAAAGTAATTGGTCAGTTTGTGGGGCACGTGCTAAGAGCAAAACAAGAGGCCAGCTGACAGCGTCACAGATCACCCTGAGGCGTGCCCGGACCCACACTACCAGGCTCAGGAGGATGCAGGGCATGCCCGGGTACTGAACCAAGGCCATTCAGTGAGGAAAGTAGCAGAACTGGGGCTGGATCCACTTTAATCCAAAATGCCTGTTTTTCCTACCAGATTACACTGCTCTGCACCAAGGAGCTTCCCAAAGTAGCTCAGAGATGGGGTTTTCCTCTGAGATCCACTGGGACCCACCTCCCACCCAAAGGAGGACATCTCCAGAAGAGAGTTGTTTGCCCTTTCCTGGAATAATGACAGTGACAGTGGGCTCAGAGAGTCGCCACTCCATTGTTGAGCCATCAGTGGGCCTTGGCGTCCCACGCATCCCACACATGACTCGAGGTTGACCCTGCTGCAGCCTTTATTGCATCATTTGGGTCACAGGGTGACTGGCAGCTCGACTAAGCCACAGATGGACCCTACTCCCATTATTGGCCATGATCTCTCCTCCTCCCTGCAGCCGCATCCCAGGTCCACTGTGCCCTGCAAAAGCCCAGGGAAGGGGAGTGCTGTGCTGCAGGCACCCAGGGTGGCTAAGGTCACAAGAACAGCCTGGGACAACCAGAAGGAACAGTCAGTCCCACTAAAGACCAAGAAGCAGAGGTCTGGGTGGATGGATAAGGCGAACCTGAGCAAGGGGCAACCCTGCACCCTATGAGCAAAGCAAAGACCAGAAACTACGCCGGGCCAGAGGACCAAGGGCCATTGACAGGTGTTTCACATCCTCCCTGGCTTTCTTTCTGCTCTGGAACTGGCTGCCGAGTCTCCTGAATAAAGAAGGTGGCCTGGTGCCAGGGGGCTGGATTTGAGTCCCAGCCCCTCCTCCTGTCATCTGTATTTTGGGGCACATCATTTCATTTCTCTGGGCTTCAGTTTTCTCCCCCAAGAAGCAGGAATACAACACTGTTTTTACCCTGTAGTTGTTGTGATAAGCAAGAGCATGGTAAAGGATTTTCTGTAACCCATAAGGAGGGTGGCAATGGTCCCAATGCTAGGTGCTGTGGGCACACTCCATGTGACAAAGACCCCCAACACACCAAGTCTCTTCAGTCTAAAGTAACCGCTGTGAAGTTACACTTTCAAGGTCACACGGTCTTCCCACATGCATTCTGTATACCTCGAGTCTTTCGAGAAAGAACATGCGTGTGTCAAGGCTTGGCTTTCAGAAAAACCAATAACTACGTAAAAAATTTTTAAATTCCCAGATGGGACACTCAAGTGAGAGAATAGATGTGAGCGCACCGTAAAGATCCAAAAACATGACAATGAACTATTCTGCTGTCTTTCTGAAGTGGGTCTGCGTTGAGTCTGAGAGGCCACCGCCTCCCGCGCATAACAACCCGTGTGCACTGAAGGAAGGTTCGGCCCGCTCTCTGCTGGGCCTAGAGCTCCCTTGGACTTGACATCAGGGCACCCAGGGCCCCTACCGGTACCTTTACGGACCCTCAGGAATCTTCAGCAGGCCCCAGATGCCAGGCTGAGCGCCTCGGGGTGCTGTGACCACAAGGCGGGAAGGGACTCCCAAACAGTGAGGCCAGTTCCACCACAGAGACAAAGGATCGGCCCAATGGAAAGCTGACAATTGCTCCCACAGGCACCCTGTTCTTTCCTTTCTTTTCCTTTTTTGCTTCTATACTGGGAACTGAACCTAAGGCTTCTACACTGAGCTGTATCCCCAGCCCTTTTTTTTTCTTTATTTCCTTTTTAAATTTTTATTCCTCCTGCCTCAGCCTCCCAGAGAGCTGGAATTACAGGTGTGCTCCATCACACCCAGCGACTGTACCCTTTTCAAAGGCCTCCAGCCTGGCCCAGCACAGCCCTAACAGCGGCCCTGCAGGCTCCATCTGAGCGCATGACATTCAAAGCGCCAGGCTCTGAGGACGCAGCCTCCTCCAGGTGGAAGGTAGGAGGGAAACACAGGGTGATTTCCAACCCCAGGCCTGAGCACTCACCCCCTTCCTGCTTGTGTGAGGAAGGAAAGGCACCATGCCTCACTGCCCGGCTCTTTGTGGCATCTTCAGAAGATGGGACCCTGGCTATGCCCTGCCCTGGACCCAGCGTCTCTTTGGACAAAGCCAAGCAAAGGACGCTGCTCATAGTGTGTGTGGGAACTGGGCCCCACGCAGGCCAGGGGGAGGCGGTGCCACCCACGGCCCCTGTGGCCAGCAGTGGAAACGCAAGCTGAATGTTTTCATTTTCCCATCGCCTTCTGATCTCAGGCCCCTGGTGTGACGGTGCCCTGGTTTTTCGTTTCCACTATCGTTTACACCCAGACTGTGAGTTGATGTTTCCAGAACAAGAGAAGAAAGGGAAGAAAAACCTGCTTAAGGTTTTAGGTCACAAAGCCTGGGGAAACCAGCACACAGCTCCTCTAACTAAAGCACTGAAAACCCTCTCTGAGGGCCCCCCCAGCCCCCTCCAGATGGGGGAAGGAGTACTGCTTTCTTATTCATCATTATCTTCTGTTTATTTTTATTATTTTATATGTATTTATATGATCCCACTTGCTCCTTACTTGTTTTAACTTTATGATTTAATGCCTGTGTTATCTCATTTGTTCTCATTTATCTCATTTTGTTTATTTATCGTCCTCTCATTTGTTTGCTCATGTATTCTTTGTGATCTGTATTTCTGCAGCACACTTTTCCATTCCTTCTCCATACTGCTGCCTGGCTGCTGCTACAGTCTTCTCTTCGGTCCTCTACCAAGAGCAGAGGACTTTCTGATGATTAGTAATTCTAACAGTAAGGCCCACTCAATATGGGAAGACACCAGCTTCCGGCCTGCTTCTCTGACCATGTGGGAAGTGGCGTCACCTGGGCCATATGAAAAGTGGCATTAAGTATCTTAACCAGTACCAATGTCCTGGAACATGCAGTTAGCTTGCCGTAAACCAGACAGACCCTAAAAACCTGAGCCCCAGTCATCTATTTATGAATCAGTGCTTCCAGGTGACCCCCAAATATACAAGGATGAGGAGTCCTTAGTAGAAACCAAAAGGCGGGGGGGTGGGGTCTGGCAACTCCAGGAAAGAGAGAAAACTGGGGGTGCCTCCCTATGCCAAGAGGCCCTGGCTGGCCGCTGCCCACCTTCTAGTCGCCTGCCTCACTGCCTATGTAAGAAATGACAGTGGGGTACAGGCACCCGTGCCCAGTGAGGGAACCTCTCTGTGACGGGCACTGGCTCTACGACACAGGATGCGGTAGCTCTGCTCAGCAGTGGGCTCATCTGCACCCCGTCCGCCGGGACACTCCACCCGCCTGTCACCGCCTCCAGATCTGCCAGCACCGTGTGTGATGCCAAGACCCCCGGGGGACTCAGAGACAGCGAGGGGCCGAGCTCCACGGTCCTCTCAGGCTGAAGGGCCTGAGTGTCCTGCTGGCCAAGAACTAAGGGCTGGCCAGGAATTGCTGACGCAAAAAGTTTGGCCAGCAACGCAGTCAGGTGCCTGTGGGCACAGCCAGACACGGGGTGCTTAGAAACCTCACTTTGCGGAGGGCTGTCTGGAGGAGCAGGCCAGGCACAGCACAGCCGTGTGTCAGGAAATCGATGGAGCGCGTTGGCAAAGAGCATCTTTCTTCAAAGAGCAGAAGAGGAAAAAGAATGTGTACGGCGTAACTTTATAAAACTTATTCTTACATATTCACACCTGTGAATATCACG
>RJWM01024137.1:0-31118 GCA_004363535.1 Dasyprocta punctata | reverse complement strand
GGAAAGAGGAAGGGAGGAGGGAAGGAGGGAGGGGAGAGAGGAAGGAAGGAAGAAGGGAGAGAAAGCAGGAAAGAAGGAAGGAGGAAGAGAAGAAGGGAAAGAGGAAAAAGGGAGGGAAGGAGGGACAGAAGGAAGGAAATAAGGAAGGAAGGAAGAGAACTAAATGCTGAATGGGTCATACTTCAGGGTGATAAATACACGCAGCACCTGAAGATGCTTAGCTTTATCTTCTGAGTGCGTGCTGAGCACACATTTTTGTATTAACCAAACCTGTTGTACGCCTAATGTAACACTACTGACTTTTAAGTGGATTGTTAAAGATTACTTTTGACACCTTTCAACAATGTATTTAAAAAGTATCCAGGACAGCTGTATTAACGGACAGGATTGAGGCTCTGCAAAGTCTCCCGTGATTTCTTTACCCAGAACTATCACACCCATTTGGATAAATATTCATGCAGTTCTAGTTCTGACAAAGTCCTGACAGTGGACCAGAAAGCCACATTCTGCTGGCTACTGTAGCAGAAGATGCCTCCTCGGCGAGTATACTTCCGTTTCTTAGTTGCCCAGGAAATAGCTCCTGCTCCAGTTCTGGTTGCTCCTGTCTCTTAGAAACAGCTGGTCGCTGTGATGCACATTGTATAAACCGATCCCAACTGAAGAGCCATTGCCTGCACTTCCTGCGAGCTTATCCCATAGAACCTCAGGCCACCAGAGATCAGGGCCTGATATTCTGGGAAGGATTCCAATCAGTGCCTGTTGATGTAAATAAATCTGCCTCCAAATCCTGGGTGTGGTTTCAGTGCTGCTGCTTGCCATTGTACTACAACACACAGACACCAATGATCTACTCTGTTTAATCCAAGGATCATTAGAAGAGGTTGTTTTTCACTTTCTTTTCTTTTCTTTCTTTTTTTTTTTTTTTTGACAGTACCGGAGATCTAACTCACAATCTTGCGCCTGGCAAGCAGGCGCTTAAGCCATTGAGCCAAACTCCCGGCCCTATTTTTTTCAAGGCAGGGTCGCACTATGTAGCTCAGGCCGGCCTTGCTCACATTGTAGCCCAAACTGGCCTTGAACTCACAGTGCTCCTCCTACCTCAGCCTCCCAAGTGCTGGGATTAAAGGCGTGCACCACCAACCCATGGAAGGGTGAGATGGAAGGTCTTGGAGGTCATCGCCCATCTTCTGTCAACATTAGCTTTTTTTTTTTTTTGGTAAGGGGGCCTAAAACAGGGTCCTGCTCTGTAGTTAAGGCTGGCCTTGAACTTGCAGCAATCATCCTGCCTCAGCCTCCCAATGTTAACCTTTGAAAGGCCTCAACTTTTGGAATTTCTCCACCCTCATTCCGTTCTAACACTTTTTGCTGAGAAAGTCTCATCGACCTTACATTACTTTTCCATTTTTTTTTTCCTCTTTCTTGCGGATTGTTCTAAAATGTCTCCGGTTGCTTAACGAGGCATCATGTGACTTACAGGAAAGCAGTGACCATGGCACCGAACATTAACGGAGTCAGAAGACTCCGCGCATGGCTGCCTGGTAGACATCTGATAGCCCACTCCTCCCCTCGGCTCTCGCTGCTGCCTCGGGCCCTGTCCGCCCGGGGCTCTATCAGCACATCTGCCTCCACCGGGCACCTGCTCCACTTTCCCCGGACCCAACAACCCAACACCAGCGTCCGCACAAAGCCCTCACACACTTCCCCTCACCCGAGCCTCTTCCTCCATGAGGCGCCCCCGGAGCCGCCAGCTCCACCCCTGCGGGAAAAGTGACAACTCTGTCACTCCAGTCACTGGGGGGGGGGATGCAGACCTTCAGCCGAGGAGCACAACCAAGCAGGGTTCCAAAGAAACAGAGAGGGAAGGGGCAAAGGACATGTCGTCACAGTTCCGCAGCCATGCGGTCGGGCCATGCGGTCGGATGCTCAAGCCCCCCAGGTCCTCGTCACCCGCACCAGCAGAGGAAAGCGCCATGTGGCTCAGGATAGCCTTCCAAACAGAAATGCAATTGTTTCTTGCTCGGAATGCGCTTCGGTGCTAACATTTAAATACGGGTGTGTCTGGCCGCCTGCTATTCTGGGAATCCTCGCGTAAGGAAGCAGTGGGGCTGCAGCGTGCAGACGGGGCCGGGAGATGCTGAAGAGCAGCTCTGTTTCCTCTTCCTGCCCTCTCCCTGGCCTCTGCAGAGGCAGAGAATGGGAGCCCAAAATGGAAAACAAGTTCTTAAACACTGCCCGGAGCAGAGTGGGGAGGAGGAGGGCAGGAGGGCTGGAGGCTCCTCCCAGTTCCAAAGGGCTTCCCCGCAGGACGGGCAGGCTGCGGGGGAACAGGGGCCCGGCAGGCGCCAGATGGGCAGGGGCTGCAGGAACTGGGATTCCAAAGCAGTCACCCGCAGAGCACGCTCTGCAGACAGCCACCGCGGGAGCTGCCAGAGCCGGCTTCTGTGCCACGCTCGGGTTACCCGGGCTGCGCCAGCCCAGCCACAGCAGAAAACCAGGGGCCTTGCTCATTCACCCCGCATCTGCTGGCAGCCAGCAGTGGTGCCGGGGGCTTTCCTGAGTGTCTGCTTTCGGGAGTTTTTGGTGTTGAGGATGAGCTCAGGGTCTTGCTCACCCTAAACACATGCACAGCTGCACTCTACCCGTCCTGAGAATTATCCCTGGGTCAAGATCAGGTAGGCTGCAGACTCTTAGGGAAAGGTGTCCCTTACTTATTCTGAATGACTCTGGTTAGCTGCCTCTCAATTTTTCTGAGATGCCCTTCTCTTCTGGAACGTCATGAGGAGTTGTTGTTTGATCTGGCTGTACAGCCTTTCCGGGTGTCCCACGTTAACCAGAGCACTATGTGTTTAAACTATAACATGATTCTGCTGCACGCACAGCAGGCATGCATTTCCCGGCCCGCTTCATGTCACCGGGGCCTTGGACTAATCCTGGGCAGTGCAGTGTGGGCAGAAGTGAGGTGGGCACTTCAGTCCTGGTCCCCGGACCTCCTGAGTAAGCCTCCACGTTCTCTCTTTACCCTCTCTGCTATAGGAGAGCCCATGATGCAGGAAGCATAGTGACCGGATGACAGGACCGTGGGTGGCCACCTGCAAGGTTCACCAGGCTGGGGACATCACACTGTCCTGGGAGCACGGGGGAAACCAACCTGGATCACACAAAGCCACCAAGATTAAAGAGCTGACACAGTAGTGAGCCTCTCCGAAAGACACACACACTCTGCTGGACGATCGCAGGGCCCCTCAGTTTTCCCGCTCCCTTGTTAATATTATAAGGATCATTACTGTACGCAGACTGACACGGAAATTACCGCTCAGCCAGGCCATCGCATTCCTCCCAAGAACCTTAAAAACGGAAGGCAGCGATGATAAAGATTGGCAGGTTAGAGCTCAGACAAAATAGAGACAGCCCTTGCTCTCCCCGCCAAAGCATTCTTGGGCCCACTGCTGATTAAAGTTAATCAACTGATTGATTTATTCATTCACACAAATACTTATTCGGTGCCTATTCTACACCACAAAAGGAATTTGGAGATGGAGTGGTGGTGACACAGTGACCAACACAGACTTAATTCCCTTCCCTCATAGAGGAGCCAACACAATTAGGGAGACAGACAACAAACAATATGCAGTCTAGGGGTCACACAGAGACCGGTGCTTTGAGGAATAAACAAGAGAAGGTAACAGAAGCTGATGGGGGTTTTAGGGAGGACTCTGGGGCACAGGCATCCCTACCTGTCACTGCCCAGGCTGGTTCTCCACAGGATGCTGCCAGCGGGGGTGGGAGAGACAAGCAGGTGGACTGGCCACCTGTGCACAGGTGTCATGGCCTCGGGCAAAGCAAAAGCAGACACCTCAGGCCTGCAGTGAGCAGAGGGAGGCACCCCACAGAAGGAATGTCCATGAGGACCAGGCAACAGGAGCATGGGACAGTTACCTTCAGAGTCCAGCTACGATTAGTAGGTGCTGACCCTGACAAATACACTATGTAGTACATTTCCATGTTGTCATTGACCTACTAGCCATGGAACCTTCATTGATTAGAGCTACTCTTTTTTTTTTTTTTTTTTTGTACCAGGGATTGAACTCACAACCTCACACCTGCCATGCAGACACCTACACCACTGAGCTAAATCTCCAGCCCTATTTTTTGAGACAGGGTCTCACTATGCAGTTCAGTCTGGCCTTGAACTCACTTTGTAGCCCAGGCCAGTCTCGAACTCACAAGGATCCTCCAGCCTCAGCCTCCCAAGTGCTGGGATTAAAGGTGTGCACCACCAGGCCAGGCATTAGAGATTTCTTGGGGTGACCCTATGCCCCACTTTGCCCAAACAATACTAGTTATAACTGTTGCCCAGGGTAACTATTTATACTGCTCTCAAAAGTGTCTGGATTTGTACAATAAGCTTCTTCATCACCCCGGGGATCTGATGGGCTCAAAGTCCCCGCGCCAGTCCGCTTAGCCTTTTGCTCAGTATTTACTGACTGCTTCCCACAGGCATGGTTCTTGTCAGGTGCTGGGAATGCAGAGATTCCCAGTCCCTGCCCTGGAATACCACAGTGTGACCGGGCGAAACACACACATAGAAAGACAGGAGACAGCGTACGATGACAGATGCGGACATGGGTCACTAAGGGTGATGTGAGCCTCAGCAAGTGACCTCCCAGCTGTCCTCAAGATGACCACAACTGAAAGGAAGCCACGCTCCTTCAGAGCACTGCATTCACCCAGAGCACAGGGGGATCTTGACACTCAAACTTGCATTCTTACTCTCCATCTGCAATCTTTTCATCCATCTTTTCCAAAATTCCAGACCTCTAAGTGCTGGAGTGCCCGGGGCCATCCCTCGGACCTGTCGTTCTGCACAGAGATCCAATCATAAGATATCTCCCTCCATCTGCAGGGTCCTCTCCACTCCAGTCAGCACTGTGTGAATGCAATCATTATATCTCCCCAGGATGTGGAATAAACTTCTCAATCTTAACACAGCCAAGATTTCCACTCCCCCACCCCACACCATAAACCCCTCTCCGCCATTCCTCTTAAATGCTTTCCCATTTAGGCAAATGGTGACGCCATTCTTTCAGCTACCTGGGCCAAAATTTCTGAAGACAGCTTTGACCCCTCTTTTTCTCCTACGTACCACAGCCAGTCTCTCGGCAAATTCTTTCAGCTTTCCCTTCAATAGGCATCTGGAGTCTGCCTTCTTATCACCACCTGCTTATCACCAGCTGGCCCAGACTAGCACTGTTTCTTGCCTGGTTTACTTCTGAACCCCTCTAATGGGCACCCCTGCCCTTCTCCAAGTTCCATTTCAGTTACACTGGATACAGCATCTGGTATCACCTTTTAGTTATATTTGTTTATTTATGTTTTGGTACTGGGGATTGGACCCAGGGCCTTCACACTGAACTTTATCCCCAGCCCTTTTTATTCTTTATTGTGATACAGAATCTCAGTAATTCACTCAGGTGCCCAGGCTGGGTTCAAACTTGTGATTCTCCTGTCTCAGACTCCTGAAGGAGACTGAGGATTGCAGGCAAGCAAGCACCACCAAACCTGGCAATACCGCCCTTCAAAAGATGAGGCCAATTGACTAGCAGCTCCTCACCTCTTCTGAAATAAAACCAAGTCCTTACCTTAGTCTCACAGGTCCTGTGACAAGCTGGCCTGGGATGACCTCACCGCCTTTTCTCCACGCTTCTCCTCCCTTTCTCACGTCCTCTGCACACACTGGACACCCCACTGAGGCTGTCCCCAATATTTCTACCTCCAGTTTCACCTCCAGCCCCCACGCCTTATTTCCCTGCCTTATTTTTCCCTATAGCCTTATTTCCAGCTAATAGGGTTGTCAGATAAGACACAGGATGCCCAATTAAATTTAAATATTGGATATACAATAAATAATTTTTGGTACATGGGTATCCCGTGTAATATTTGGGACATACTTATTCTTAAAAAAAAAATCCATTTTCTACCTGATTCTGGAAATCTTATGGGTTTTGGGTTTTTGTTTTTTTTTTGTTTTTTTTTGGTACCAGGGTTTGAACTCACAACCTCATGCCTGCCAGGCAGGCACTTAAGCCACTGAGCCAAACTCCCAGGCCCACTTTTTTTTGAGGCAGGGTCGTACTATGTAGTTCAGGCCACCCTTGCTTACGTTGTAGCCCCCACCGGCCTTGAACTCACAATGCTTCTCCTACCTCAACCTCCCAAGTGCTGGGATTAAAGGTGTGCGCCACCACGCCCGGCTGAAATCTTGTGGTTTTATGTGCTACACTGGGCAAGCCTGCCATCTAACATGCTACACATCTTATTTATTTGTAATTGTCTGTCTCTGTCACCCCATCGCACCCCAGCTGGGCCCGCAGAATATAACTTCAGTGAGGGCTAGTGTTTTTCATTCTGCTTTCTTCACTTCCGGGCTCCTAGCTGCCAAAACACTGACCACCGTCCACCTGCTTAGTATCTGTTGTGTGAATGAATAAGCGAAGGCAGTGAGCACTGGCCAACCTGACACACCTGGGAACTGCCCTGATTGGGAGTTACTTTAAATCTGTCCCGTTCTAACTGCCCCCTCTAGAGTCCGGGAGATTTCTTCAAGCACCAGCCCCGGGGTTGGATTCCTGCAGTATGACAGCAGCCCAGCAAAGGAGACGGGGGTGCACTGGGGGTGAGGCGTATCTCTCGCTGGACTCCCCTAATCCCCGCGTCTCAAGGAGGGCTCCGCTGTGGGAGCGCACACAGACAGCTAGTTACGACGCAGGGATTCTTCCCCAGCATTTAGGAAGCTTAAGGTTTCCTGCATTTCACTGGGGGATTTCTCTCTCCTAATTGTATTTTCTTCTGTGTGGCTCGGTTTTGCATTTTCAGTGTGGATGAGTCATGTGAGACGTCTCTTTTGCATTTTAAAAAACACACCTTTTCCCCTGAGCACAATCGCTACTCCCACACTCAGCACAGCGCTCCGCCAGTCCGTCTGTTACCAACTGGCCCCTGAATGAACCTGGCCAAGGGTGGGGCGGGGGTGCTTGGAGCCGAGCGGCCTAGGAACCCGGGGCCTCCACGCTACCCTGGGATGGGCTTGGGCATGTCGGTCACCAGATACTGGGCAGTAGGAGTCCTCTTGCCACCCAAAACTTCCCTGCAAAACTTCCGGGCAAAACTTCTTTGGATAACACAAACTTCTGGAAATTCCCTACGGAAAAGCCAAGTCTATCATAAACACAAGGAAAAGGAAACTGCCGAGAGAACATGGACCAAAATGGTCTAACGACTCCTCCCAAGTTTTGCATTAAAATATAAAGAAGAGTCAGTGACCCATCTATTATGGCGAGGTACAAGCACGCCCCTGCCGATCTGATCTGCGAAGTAAAACTTCCCCGAAGTCTGGGCTCCAACTCTAAAAGCTGCAAAACTTCGCCCTGCACACGCGCTGCCTCATGGGATTCCTCAGCCAATGAATGGAAACGCTGCCCTCCCCGAGGCGGCTTCGCCCAAACAGCTCCCCTCAGCGATCGCGCGGGGAAGTCGCGCAGGAGGCGCTGGGCAGGGGTCCGTCCCCGCCGCGAGCTGGCGCACACCCGCGCCACGCGCCCTCCCGCAGCGGGCAGCGCCCAGCCTCTCCCGCGGCTAGGGAGCGCAGCTCTGTGCTCCGTGCGGGAACCGCACCCCCACCCAGGAGCGGGGTTCGCTGCTGCCCCGTGCCGGCGCAGGCTCCGGGGACCCCGCTACTCACCGCGCGTCCGCCCTCCGTGGGCCGGCGCCGGTGTCGGCGCCGGGGCCGGGGGCGCCAGGCGGGGCTCGGCTTGCTGGCCGTCCTTCCCTTCCATTGTGCGCGCCCGGGGCGCAGGCTCCTCGCGCTCCGAATTCCTGAGCGCAGTTCTGAGAGCTCCCAGACTGCGCCTGCCGGCCGGGGCCGGGCTGGGGAGGAGGGCACCGCGCGAAACCCCACCCCGAGCTGCTCCCCGGGCCCGGGAAGGGCGCGCTCCACGCCCGGCCGCGCCCCCGTCCCGCGCCCAGTCCGCGCCCGCGCTCCGCGCTGGGCCCCAGGCGGCGGCTGCCCTGCGCCCGCCCCGGCTCCCGGCCAGGCCCCAACAGGTGACGACCTTTCCTGCCCGCGACTCAGCCTGCCGGGTTCCCTGCTGCAAACCTCCCACTCGGCAGCCCAGCGAGGAAGGAAAACATTGCACACGCGGTTAGGGAAGGGAACCTCCGCTGGAGCCAGTGCCCTGCTCTCCTGAAAATCTCAGGGGCAGAGGGAGACTAACCCCAAACGGGCTGGTTTACCTATTACTGAGCAGCAAACTCCTGGATCCCCCAAATTTAAGAGAAATTCCTTCTAAAAAAATTGGAGAGGGGGGAGAAGAAGTATATGCTGAATGTCGTGAAATACACGCTTGCCAGAAGCAACTTGTTAGAACCTGATTAGTGCTGTAACTTCCACGCAGGCCATTTCAGTCTCTTAATCCAGGCTTTAAAAAGATTTTACTCATTTGCCTTCACTCTCTCGGACTGCTCCCTCACCCCCAACACACACACACACACACACACACACCTTGATCACAGATCTGCAGAGACCTAATAAATCAACCTTCCAAATCTCTCAGGTTAATTACTTCGAGACATCTGAAAAGTAATTAAAATGCTTTAATTTGGATGGGCAGAGTTATAGCCAACAGACTTACTCTCCTTTTAAACTACCTACAAATATTTATTTTGTTCTTTACTCAGTCCTTGAAAAACTGGCAAATTTCCCAGAAAGTGAAAATAGGAGCCACGATATCCACACACACACACACACACACACACACACAAAAGTAATCTAAGAAACATTTGCCCTGCTATTTCAGATATCTAAAAGTAACACAATGACTGTAGGAGGAATGTGATCCCCACACTACTGGCCCCTTATCACTTGAGAGAAAGAGGGACCCTGGCAGCCTGCTGACCATTCCGTGACCTAATTTACAGGTCATTCCGGCAAAGTCTGCCATCGATTTGGATCACAGATGAGTGGGAACAATGGCTGGCCCCGCCCCGGATTGTGGCCTCGGTCACCTGTGGGTTTTGGCAGTACAGGGGACATATTTTAGCCAGTTGGGACATAAATATGCGGAAGCCCTGAAGGACAAAGGATATAGACGGAAAGGAGAACAGTCGTGCCAAGGAGTGGGTTATACCCATGTTAGGAGTGGACGAAAGGAGCCCTGGATTCCTAAGAGGGTTTGGACTGAAATCCCAGAAGCAGCGGTGAGGCCTCTAGAGAAGGAAAGCTGCGCCCTGGCAGTCGGCTTTGCTGGGCAGATTACTCCAGGTCTCCAAGACCTTGCAGCAGAATTACCTGGAAATCTTACAGAGCATGCAGCGGTTCCCTTGCCAGCAAACACCCCGTGAGCCTTACTATTTCCTTAAGTATAAAATGTTCTCGAAGGAAAACCTGTGTGCAGCCTCCCAGGTTCAGATTATTATGATTCTTTTTGTTTTTTTTTTGGTACTGGGGATCAAACTCACAGCCTCACACTTGCCAGGCAGGCGCTTCTACCACTGAGCTAAATCCCCGGCCCTATTTTTGGAGACAGGGTCTCATGATGCAGTTCAGGTTGGACTGGAACTCACTTTGTAGCCCAGGCTGGTCTGGAACTCACAACGTTCCTCCTGCCTCAGCCTGCTGAGTGCTGGGATTAAAGGTGTGCACCACCACACCCGGCTATTATGATTCTTATACAGCTGTTGTGTATTTGTCTCCACATCATGAATACCCAGGTACTGTATGTGCAGGGCTGCGGCATTAGGAAGGATGTCAGGTGTCTCACGGCCTTCCGCCCGCCATGCTTTCCCGTGGGAAGAGCCCACTGTTGGCAGTTCTGGTTTGTCATCTGACACAGGGCGCAGCCCAAGCCCCCGAGATGAAGCTGACCACCCCAGCCTGTCGTGGCGGCAGTGACACAAACAGCAGCTGGCCTGGGAGTCCTTCTGGCTAGCTCGATACAGACAGAAACCATCTTCCCATGGATACAGATGATGTTTCTGGTGACTGTTTGGAAAATGTGAGAGCAGCCCTTCAGGCCTCCATCCATGCCCAGGTGGATGAAATGCAGGCAGCTCCTCCAGCAGGTCTTGAATTCCCAGTTTTCCGACAGCCTGAGGAGCCCTCTCAGCTGCCCACTGGTTTGAGCAGCTCTAGCCCTCCCTTCCCCCACAGGCCAAGCCACATCTGGGGCAGCTAGCTATTCCTCCAAGCCGAACCCTTTGTGGGGTACACAAAAGAACAAGGCCACAGGAAAGGCGTCACCAATCACCATGAAATTAATACACATATTTACAGTAAGACATGTTCTCTTGAATGATCAAACTTTCTAGTCATTCTTTTTTTTTGGGAGGGGCATCTTTTTGAGACAGCATCTCACTATGCAGTTGAGCCTGGTCTTGAACTCACTTTGTAGCCCAGGCTGGTCTCAAACTTGCAATGATCCTCTCGCCTCAATCTCCCCAGTGCTGGGATTACAGGAGTGCACCACCACACTCCAGCCCTTTCTAGTCATTCTACAGTGAAAAACTTCTACTGGTTGAATCACAAGTCCTTTGTTCTCCCTCCTTAAGAACAAGGACTAAAAATAACTTGAGACAGCGCAAGATTCAGGCTATTGAGTCCAAACCCTTCCACACATCTGTCCCCAAAGCATACGGACCTTACCAAGAATTTCCCACTGGTTGTCAGTTTCTCAGAGGTGTGTTCTACAAGCTACATGAACTCCCTAACTCACATTGTCAGGAAACATACCACTATTGCATCGTTGCTACTTGGAAGATGTTCTTTCTAAAAGAAGCACTCTCTGAACTAGAAGTACTCCGTGCTTTTCAGTTTAATTTACTGTCTGGCTTTAAAAATCGCTATTGCAATCCAATCTGCCTACCGCTGTACTTTGAAACTTGCTGGGGAAGTGGGAAGAACTTGAAATTTGATTTTCTTCCAATCATATAGAGAGCTACGATAACAATACCAAGGGGCTAAATTTTCAACTCCATTTCTGTTAACCGGCAAAGATGTAAGGCTATTTCTTGGCTAGTGGCTCCATGTTGCAATGCATGACTTAAAATAACCTAACACACACGAAAAAGTGTCCTCTAAGAGAAAAGACAAGTGATAAGATAAAAAGCAACGGTGATTTTTCAGTCATAGCTAGCAGGACTGGGCTACTATTATTGGTTTTGATAATGCAATTTAAGAGGCATTTGTCATGATTAATCACAACAATCATAACAATCGTGGGTGATTTCTCAGGAAGCCTATTTAATTGCAGGGCAGTGGGATAGCATGCTGATTTCCTTTATATAAGTTTTTCCAGAAAGAAAACATTGCTAGAACCAAGCATAAGTGGACTTGTCCTGATATACTGCTTAAGCTTTTTCCCTTTGAGCCCTATTAGGGGAAAACAGTTTAAGAGAAAAACATCAGGACACAAAACAAATAATTAATGCTTGCTGAAGTCCTTAAATGTACTTTTCAGAAGCATTGATAACCACAAGAGTAAAACGAAACAAAATAAAGAGAAAAATAAGGCAACAAAAATGTTCCAAGCAGAGGCCCTGGGTTTGATGTATATTACACGCCCCCCATTTCTGAGGGACAGCTGCTCCTGGGTTACCCTGTAAGTCAGAAAGAAAGGGCTTACGACAACTGGGAACACATTTGCTTGGGTGGCCAGTCTGGTGCATGGGAAATGTAGACTTTCCGATCCCGGTTTTGACAGCAAAGTGTCAGGTGGTTAGAGTCACCTTCTACTTAAATATAAACCTGAGCCCTTGGGACACGAAAGGGGACACTATTAATAATTCCAACTGCACACTAAGAAACCATAACTGACCCTGCTAAACTAGCACAGATGGCCACCTCTGTGGGATCCAAGAGAAGCCCTGCGCACTTCTCAGGTTTCCAAAAGTGAAACCAACCATGGTGTCTGACTTTCGCCATAAAATTTTCAGAATTAGTTAACGCGAAGGTGTGATTCTGCTCAGAGCCCGATTTCAAGCCCACCACCAGTTTCACACCAGAAAAGGAAACTTGCGCACTATGACACATTTCTGTATGATGCATCCATCGTCCCTCACCACCTTTGGAAAGCCTGGTGCTCTGTGTTAAAGTCTTTTTCATTTTAAAAAATTTTATTATAGCGCATGTTTGCAGCACATAGTATGCTACTCATCGTGGGGAGTTGGTGCATGCGCAGAACGCATTTTACTTTTCCTTTGTTAGAAGCAGGGACCTTGCTGGGCGTGGGTGGCGCACGCCTTTAATCCCAGCACTCGGGAGGCTGAGGTAGGAGGAGCGTTATGAGTTCGAGGCTGGCTTAGGCTACAACGTGAGCGCAAGGCCGGCCTGAACTACATAGTGCGAACCTGCCTCAAAAAAAGTAGGGCTGGGAGTTTGGCTCAGTGGCTTAAGTGCCTGCCTGGCCGGAGTGAGGCTGTGAGTTCAATCCCCACTACTGCAAAAAAGAAAAAAATAAAAAGCAGCAGGGACCTTGCTGGTTGTGGTGGCGCATGCCTTTCATTCCAGCACTTGGGAGGCTGAGGCTGGAGGATCCTTGTGAGTTCGAGACCGGCCTGGGCTACAAAGTGAGTTCAAGGCCAGCCTGAACTGCAGAGTGAGACCCTGTCTCAAAAAAATAGGGTCAGGAATGTAGCTCAGTGGCCTAAGTGCCTGCCTGGCAGGTGTGAGGTTGTGAGTTCAATCCCAGGTTAAAAAAAAAAAAAAAAAAGCAGGGATCTCACAGATATGATCAAATCTCTCTGTCTCTCTCCTTTGCTTCCCTCCCTCTTTTGTTCCTTTCTCCCCTCCTTCCTCCCTCCCTTCCCTCCTTCCTGCCCTCCTGTTCTTTCTTGGACTGGGGAGTGAACCCAGGGCCTTCACGGTGAGCTGCGTCCCAGACTCCTTTTTTCCGAGACAGCCCCTCTAAGTCACTGAGCTGCCCAGGCCGGGCTCAAACTTGGGATCCAATTCTCCCGCCTCATCCTTCTGGAGTGTGGGGCTCACAGGCAAGCTCTTCCGCATGCGTCCCCAGGAATCACTCCTTTCTCCAGCATTTTCCCCGCAGGGTAGCCAGACCCCCTTTGGATGAAGTCCTTAAAATCCCAGAGCTGGAAGAAGACCCTGCTAGCCAGGACAGGAGGGGCCTAGGCCCCCAACTCCCGGTCTCCCCTTTCAGGTGCCCAGGAAGTGCCCTGGCCTCCACACAAAGCCCACGTGCGGGAATAAACTGCAAAACACAGGCCCAGCGTGTCACTACTTTAAGCACCTTTGCTTTCCTTCTTTTTTTTTTGTAAGAGACACTGATGTTCGTTTTTATGGAGGTTGCTTTATCTCACCTGGCTCGGAGGATGCGGCCCCGGGGGGCTGGGCGTGGGCAGCACCTCTACAACGCGGGGTTCCCCTCCGCTCTGCTGCGGTCACCAGCGCGCAGGGCGGTTCCAGGTGGTAACCACGGCCCCGGAAGCTGGGGCCCCTCACTGCGGGGTGAGCCAAACCACAGCGCCCCACCCCCACCCCACCGAGCTGCGCGTAGGCTCCGCGTGGAATCCGCGAGAAGGGCAGACGTCGTGGGGGTTCGGGCACGCTTTGGGGGCCAGCCTTGTCACTTTACCCAGCATGCCACTGCGAGCCTTTCCAGAGAGAGACCTGGTGGACAGGGGCGCCCCACTTTCCACCCCGGATCTTCCCGCAGGCCTCACTCAGAGCTGAGGGGGAGAGAAGCCAGGAAGCAGGTCACGCTGCTGCCGCCGCCGCACCCGGACCCCCGCGGGCGCCTCTCGCTGCTGAGCCACAGCCGCTGCGCAGAGTGGGAAACTGAGGCCCAGGGCGCTCCCGTCTTTCCTCTCTCTAGGCTCTTGCTTTGCTCTGTTCCACGCTTTTCCTCTTTTGTCACCACCACAGTCAGAGGCAATGGCCCGGGACGACACAATTATCTTAATTCTTGCCACACTGAGAAGGAAAGCAGAGCTGGGCCTGGTAAAGGGTGCAGTTCCTCCCCAGCCTCTGAGGGCCGCCCGGGCCTACTCCAGGCAGGCGTGGAAGGCTGGGGCCTGGTGTGGCTGCAGCCGAGAGCAGGCCTGGAGGTCGCCTGACGCAGCAAAGAGAATCCTGGGCCGAAAGATGTTCCTCACTGCTCCCTCCCTAAGGGCTTTGTTCTTTTCCCCTGGACTTGTGGCCTTCAGAGCGCCTCACCTTCCCAGTCCTGTTCCAGCTCAGGGCACTGGGGACATCTGGTGCCCTTCTGTTTCGTTTACTTTGCTTTTCCTTCTAAGATAGGGTCTGGTCATATAGTTTAGGATGGTTCAAACTCACTATGTTGCCCAGGCTGGCCTTGAACTCATGGCATCCTTCCTGCCTCAGCCTCCTGAGTTCTGGAACAGTAGGCTTGGCCACCCCACCTGCCTTAGGTGGATCAGTTGTTTATTCTTCTCTGTCAATCATTAATCTAGATGTTTCCGTAAAGCATCTAGTTTTGGTTGGGTTTGACAGTTCTCCACTTCTGTGAATGATATTCATAAAGTGTTGTATTGTTTGGGCTGTGCTGGGGATAGATTCCAGTCCAGTGCGCTGTCACCAGGCCACACCCCAGAACCAGGATCAGCAACTCTGAGACTCAGAGCAAGGCGAGAAGCTAAGCAGAAGCCTCATCCTTTCACTGGCCAGAAACGGGGGTGCTCCAGGGCCCTGGGGTGCTCAGAGGATGGGGTGCTCAGAGCATTCTGGCTGCTTGAAGGTTTCAGGAACCCTTTTGGGGGCCGGGGGACTTGGGGTTCAGGCCTCTGCATAATAAGGTCCTGCCCACTCCCTGCAAAGCCTCTCTGCCTGAGGCCATGAACTGTGGTTTTGTCCCCACCAGCATGCTGCTGGAGTATAAAACTTCATTTTCCAGCTTTTTGGAAATACCTCCTTTCCTTTAGAAAACTAGGATCTCTCAACTGGGTAGGATTTAGTGAAATAAAATACGGAATGGAGGTGGAGCCAGGGACTCCATAACACTCTATTAGTATTTGCATAACATGATTAAATTCATAAAAGTAAATGGAATAACATAAAAGAACTTATTTTTGCCCTCCCTCATCCCAATTGCACACTGCACACACATCTCTACCCAACTGGCACAACAGCAGGATGCTGTGTTTGGAGGTGATCCTCCTGCCTCAGCCTCCCCAGGATTGGGATTACAGGCAGGTGCCACAGTGCCTGGCAACACCAGGACTCTGACAGGTAACACGCTGGGGTAGGACACGAACCAGCCGCTGACTAATGCCATTCCCAGGTGTGCTGTGCTCGCAGCCTCTGAGGAGGAAGGCAGCTGGGGATCCTCCTGTCACCCCAAGCTTTTGTTAGTGCACTCAGCAGGGGTCAGGGAGGACAGGCCCCAGCTGGAGAGGAGCCTAAGACATTCAGCCCCATCTCCTCTCTGCTCTCTCACAGACTCAGAATAGGAAACATACGCAGCTGGATGACCCACCGCCCCACTCAGAAACTGCTAACCTAGAACAGTCGTAGGAAGACTGGGCTGAGTCCGGGGCTGCAGATGGAGGTAGAATGGAGGGTGGAAGCGGGAGGAAAAGACAGGTGGAGGCAGGGACGGATGGCAGTGGTGGAGGCGGAGGCGGGGTGAGGGGCTCCTGCTGGTGTCCAGTGCGGCTGTCCACCTGCTGCTGCTTCCGGGACTCAGCTGTCTGAGGCACACACACGGCTGCGCAGGTGGCTGGGAAAGCCATCTCCTCTGCTTTACGTCTACACATAAATAATAACCTAAATACGCCGAGGTCTACGGCTTATTCCCTATACAGGTCGCAATCCGCACAAAATGAGGAAATTCAATCGGGGAGTTTACAGAATCCCTTCTGAAATAAAGTAATAAATGTGCTTTGGTTCATCTTAAAAAAACACACACACACACACGCACACACACACACACACACACACGAGGTTCTTTGTCCTGTCTTTTCAAAGACTTCAGTTCAATGTTTTAAAATGGCCTTTGGCGGGGAATTTTTACAGTCAAATGATTCTCTTCAAGAGCACCCTAGAATTCTACACACATGTGAACCAAACTCATCAAAAGAGTAAAATTTAAGAAGAAGGAAGCTGTGTTTGGTGATGCATGCTTGTAATCCCAGCACTCAGGGAGGCTGAGACAGGAGGATCACCAATTTGAGACCATCCTGGACAACTTAGTGCGGCCCTGTCTCAAAAAAAAAAGTCTAACAATGTACCTCAAGGTCCTGGGTTCAAACTCCAGTACTAAAAAGAAGGAACAACAGCAACAACAACCAAAAGAAAAAGAAAAAACAGGGAACATTAGCTTGCTTGGGTCATTGTTACCCAAATTTTTTTTTTTTTTTTTGGTACTGGGGATCGAACTCACAACCTAGTGCCTGCCAGGCAGGTGCTTAGGTCACTGAGCTAAATCCCCGGCCCTATTTTTTGAGACACGGTCTCACTATGCAGTTCGGGCTGGCCTTGAACTCACTTTGTAGCCCAGGCTGGTCTCAACTCTCAAGGATCCTCCTGCCTCAGCCTCCCAAGTGCTGGGATTAAAGGTGTGTGTCCGACTTGTTACCCAAATTTGAACCACGTGTCTTTTTTCATCAAATTATAGTAATTTATGTTAGTGTGTTTGAAAAAACACTGATGTATTTTTTTCACAGTAAATACATAAGCACTGAATTTGTGTAACGACCCTGCTCTGGAGACAGGAGCGGCAGGGCAGCTGGGAGCCCCTGTGGCGGTGGCAGGTTCGGGGTGTCTGTCTGCTGAGGGTCGCTTGAGGAGGACGCCCCTCGGCCCGCCTGGCTCCCCTCTTTTGCGTGTTTACAGCAGCAAGGACAGAGCATCCCACCCTCCGTGGCTCCAAACCTCCCAAGCTGAAGCTCACCCGTTCCCCGCGGGTTTCAGTCATTCCAGAAATCGTGCTCACTGTTAAACCAGCATCTTTGTTTATCCATGAAGAAAAAAAAAATCAATAAAAACAATATGGCCCGGGAGACAAAAAAATCAAAAGAGAATGAAACACCGGCAGAAAACGCTATGAATTAACACCGCGTCTCTTCATTCCCGCTCGCGTTCCTGCCGAGGTGCGCTTCACGCTGCCGTCGGAGACGCGGGACCTGGGAGCAGCTGTTTAACCCTCCTCGCTGATGAAGGGAGGCCCCGGGCCCCTCTGGATTTTAGTGCCGTCGCCGCCGCAGTCCTTTCACAGCTCCAGCGCACCCTTTAGTGAGCCGAACTGACTCGTGGTCTCCCTGCCTCGGCCTCCTGAGTGTCCGGGGTTACAGGCGCGCTCTGGGGTCCCTGGCTCAGCCTGCTTCCGGACGTCTCAGCTTCGCGCGGCACCTCCGCTAAGGTTCCTGCGAGAGCGGCGAGGCGGAAAGCGCATCCCTGTCTCATCCACTGCGTGCGGGCTGTGCGACCTCCAGAAAGGCGGGAAAGCCGGTGTGGTGGGCACACTCGTAATCCCAGCGCGCGGGGAGCCTGAGGCAGGAGGCTCACAAGTTTGAGCCCAGCTTGTGCAACTTAGTGATTTAGTGAGGCCCGGTCCCGCAGGGCAGTGGTAACGGTGCCGACTCAGCAGGGTTGCCGTGAGGGTGGAAATGAGAGCCGCGGGGCTGGGGGTGCACAGTGTATTGGGGATCCCCGCAAACAGGCCCCACTCTTTCCAACGGCAACTTCACCGCTCTCCTAGGTTCCTGTCGGTTCAGTTCTTTCAGCACCAGCAACTATGCATTTCACATGCTGCAAAAGGGAGAAATATTCTGCCCAAACTGCTTCTGTCGTAAGTTAGGAACAGGCAAGTCACCCGGCCTTTATCTTGTACTTTATGCAGTTTTGATTGATCACGGTGTACCAAATTACGAACAGTTGTCAAGAGATGCCAAAGCCCTGGATGTGTGAGTTACAAAAAAAGGGTGTGGGCCGGGCGTGGTGGTGCCACGCCTGTAAGCTCAGCATTCAGGAGGCTGAGGCAGGAGGATGGCTGTGATTTCAGAACCAGCCTAGGTTACAAAGTGAGCTTAAGGCCAGCTGGCGTGACCCTGTCCATCCAAAGACAAAAACAAATAAATAAATATAAAAATTAAAAAATGAAGAAAAGACGTGGTGGGAAAATTATCACTCGACTGAAAAGGAATTACTACGTAGATCCGTTTGCTGACCTAAAATTCCTGCTTGCGTCAGGCCTTGGGCGCAACCCCAGAACCTGTGCAACCCTTGGCTTTAACTCCCAGTCGCCGCAGTGAAGTCCGCGGAGGTCACGCCCTGCGCCCAGCCCAGTGCGCGGCAGGCAGCAGGCTCTCCAACAGTATTTGTTGGGTAAACCAGTGGAACCGAGCCAGCCGGCTGGGGCGGGCTGCATTCCCAGCGCTTGGAGCCGGATTGTCCTGGGGAGGCCACGAGGCGGTGGCAGGGGACAGCGCGACATTCCCCGGAGCCGCGCACAGGCGCCTGCCCGCCTCTCTGCTTTCTCCTCCGCCGCTGCAGAGCTGAGCCAGGGCGGGGAGCGCGGCGAGGGGCGGGCGAGCCCTGTGCGCATGCGGCCGCGAGAGGGCGAGAGAGGCGGCCGAAGCCGTGCTGGAGGCCGGCGCGGCCTTTCCGGGGGGTGGGTGGGTGTCTGTCCTCCCGTGCTGGCCACAGCGCAGGTGCCTTGGGTTTCTTTTTATGAATAGTCCCCAACCCACAATACAGCAGGACTCAGGAACTGGAGCACGATTTCACCCCCGCGCAATGTGAAACACCCGCATTTGACAATACTTTCTTTTCTTCCCCTGATAATAATGCGACGACAAACCTGGAAATAATCAGGAAAATGTCCCAAGACCCAGGAGCGCTCTGAGCCACCCCGTGTCACCGCCCAGGAGGCAGCGCGTTTCCGCAGCTCCTCTGCACGGCCAGCGCGGACAGACGCACTGCCCATCAGGTGGGCTTGCCGGGGAGAGCACAGGATGCCCCGTTAAGTCAGGATTACAGATAAAGAATGAATAATTAAAAAAAAAACTTATTTTCAATCTGAGGGCAATTTGTTATTTTATTGCTTAACCTGGCAGCCCTACCTACATGGGACACCGAGACACACCAGGTCATTGTCATTCCCCTGCCTGGAACACCTTTCCTGCAGTCGGCCCCTTGTTTTTTTTTTTTTTCCCCTGGCACCAGGGATTGAACTCACAACCACGCGCCTGCCGGGGCAGGCGCTTAAGCCACTGAGCCAAACTCCCCAGCCCTGGTTTTTTGAGGCAGGGTCGCACTATGTGCGCTGGCGTTGTAGCCCAAGCCGGCCTCGAACTCACAACGCTCCGCCTACCTCAGCCTCCCGAGTGCTGGGATTAAAGGCGTGCGCCACCACGCCCGGCAACCCTTGTTGATCTACTCACTATTCTGGGCCTGGCTTGTGTGGGGCCTCCCAGCGCTGCGGGAGGGCCGCGGGACATAGTCCCGCAAGCGGAACCCTGGTAGGAGACTGCCGAGTCTCAGTGGGGGCCGGCAGGCAGTGGCAGGGGGAGGCCGGGGAGGACGGGCGGTTCTAGAGGTCCTGCCCGACTGCAGCGAAGACAAGGCTGGGAGCCCCTGCTGCAGACTGTGCGCTCTGGGGACAGGGCCTCGGTCTCAGTTGTGCTTCCCTTCTGGGTCCTCGGCGCCAGCCGTAGGCGGGGCTCCTCTTTAAACTCATGCACATTACTACATGATATAGTCCAGCTCCCCGGTTTGGGGCTGGGGTTTGCGCAGTGGTAGAACGAACGCTTAGCATGCACAAGGCCCTGGGTTCCGTGCTCAGAACACACACAATCCACAAGCCCAAGTTCTTTGTCAAAACAAAGCAAAACCTACCCTTAGCTCCCCGACTGGCACAGTGCATCACAGAGACTCACCCCTGAGGGGCTCTCCCGCCACCCGGGCTTTACCTGCCTGACACAGAAGACAACCTCTGGTGACTTGGCACCATCCAGCTTCCCACATTGTCTCATCTCTGCCGTCCCGCGGTCCCAGTCTTGCCTCTGTCTTTGCCCGCTTTTCTGGAGGTAGATCCCTAACACACAGGCCAGTTCCTCACCCGGACAGTGAGCACCCAGAGGGCCTGCCGGGCAGGGTGGGCTCATGACTGCCTCCTGTGCAAAGGCCCTGCGTTCGTCACAGGCTCCTTGGCCCGGGTAGTACACAGGGTCAAGGCATGGTTCAAGGATGACACTGAGTTCAGTCTGAACCCAGAGACCTGGTGCTGGGCCAGCTGCCCAGTTGCGCTTTCCCGGCAGGATCCTGGGACAGGAAGACCGGGCGCCCTGAAGATGGTAACAGACGGAAGCTTCGGAAAGGAACCTGGGGTTCTCAGGAAGGGAGGCAGAGGTCAGCACACACCCCCCCGGACCGCTGCAGCCGGGCGTGGGGACTGTTCCTTCTCCCGACCTAGACGAACAGGCAGGGGTATCTATCTGCCCACTCTGGGAGAGGTCTCTTCCCGACACCAGAGGAGGAGGGCGGCAGCCTTCTCCTGACCTCCAGTGTGAGCCCTGTGCTTGCTAAGAGGCTGTGGAAGTGAATGAGTAGGAAATTCAGCAATTTGGGTACAGACGCCATGTGGGGAATGGAGGGGGCGTGGGTCTAAGAGGCCTGTGGTGTGGTGTCCACTGCTACTCTGGTTTCCTTAAGAGGCTCTGCTGTCCCCCTCTGCTCTGTGCAGGGGCAGGGATAGCACGGAATCCAAGATAATAGTGTGAAGCCTCCAATATCCAGGCACCGAGCAACCGAAAGGGATAAGGCAGGGTACTTGTCATCCGCGGAGAGGGAACTAGAGATAGCAGTGGGGCTACCTGGGCAGAAGAGCAAGTGAGCGCCACAGACGCCTGGCTTGGCGGTTCGGCAGAGTGAACCCAAGGCTCGGTGGAGAAATCTTCAAAGAAGCGCTAGAAAATTATTCATAGTCTCCATGGAGGTGATTTTTAATAAAGACAGTCATCCAAATGCACAAAACTCCTCTGTTCACTCCTGCAGAGGTTCAGTGGTGGAGGACTTGCTGTGACTCAGTGCAAGCACATAAGGATATGAGTTAAGCATGAAATGTCCTCCTTTAATGACTGCTCACACAGATTGATCCCTTTGGCAGGAAAGTACTTCTTGCTTGTTGACTTTGCAGAAGGAAGACTCTTTCTCTATCCTCTGGGCTACCTGCCCTTCTCCTTACTTTTAAAGAAGACGTGCTGCGCCAGCTTGCTTGCTGGTACATTCCTTCTCCTCCTCCTCCTCCTTTCCCTTTTTCCCCTCTCTTCTGTCCCCCTCTACCATCTCCTCCTTCTCCCACTCCTCCCTCTTTTTTCTTTTCCTCTTCTGCTCCCTCCTTCTTTTCCTTCTTCCTCCTTTACTTTTCCCTCTTCTCCCCATTGTTCTACTTCTCTTTCTCCTCCTGCTCCTCCTTCTTTTCCATCACTCTCTCTGGGCCTTCATGTTGGGAGGCATACAGTAGCCCAGTTATGTCTCAAGTTGGTTGGAAAGTCAAAGTTAACCTAATTCTAGGGAGTGGCCCTATGGTGGTTTGTATCATAAATAGCTCCCACAGGCACGTGTGCTGAAGTCTTGGTTGTCCGCCTGTAGCACTACCAGGAGGCAGTGGAAGGAAGCCAGGTCACTGGAGCTCTGTCTCTGAAGGGGCTCTTGGGCTCTGGCTACTTCCTCTCTTTTTGTTTCTGTTACCACGAAGTGAGCAGCTTTGTTCCACCACGTGCTCCCCTCTATGAGGTTTGGCCTCACCACAGGCCCAAAAGCACTGAAGCCAACTGACTATGGACTGAGTTTCTGAAACTGTGAGCCAGAAATCAGACTTTTCTACTTAGAAGTTGATATTTTCAGGTATTCTGTCACAGTGCTTGAACACTGACAAATAAAAGCTCGATGCTGCCCTAACCATGAGCTGTAATTTTAGTCTCAGTTTTAGCAGTAACAATAGTCATTGTTTCCCTTTTTCCTCTCTATCTCCTCTCCTCTCCTCCTCCTCCTGAGGATTGAATTCAGGGCCTTTTCACTGAGTTGTATCTCTAACGCTCTCTCTCTCTCTCTAATTTTTATATTAGTTCTCACTATGTCATTAAGTTGTCTAAGCTGGGCTCAAATTTTCAGCCCTCCTGCCTCAGCCTCCTAGAGTGCTAGGATTAGAGGCGTGCATCACCAAAGGTGTTCTTTCGGGGTCTTTCCGCCTTACTCCTTTGTGTACTACTGTCTTTGTTCAGAGCTTGGGCAGAAAATGTGGTTTTACATAATGGGGCCTTCTGAAACCACAAGCTATCTCCTAGTACAAGACAGTCATTATTCTAAATTCCTTATGTACATTCTTGTATTTAATCCTCATCACAGCCCTATGAGGAAGGTACTATTAACATCATTATTGCTATGTTGCAGAAGAGGAAATGGGGACATTCATTAGGCTGACCAATGTTACATATTTAGGACAGGGAGGAGGCAGGACTCAGAGTATGGCTATAAATTCTAGGAACTCTTTTAGTATTGTGCTGTCCTTTTTTTTTTTTTTTTGGATGTGTGTGTGTGTGGTGTAATACTTTCACTTTTCAGAGTTACTTTAAATTATTCATACATCAACAAAGCAAAGTACACGTACATATACACAGCTAATCTTTCCTATTAGGAAAAACAAGACTGAAGAGGAAAATGCCAAAACCAGCATCACCGAGCTCTGGCCTCCGACTTTCAAACGCCAGGAGTGGAATGCTATTCTCATCTCCTGCTAGCCGGGATAGAGTTGTCTGGATTAGTGCGCTTCAACAGGTGAAGCGATTTCTGTTGTTCAGGTTAGATAGCAACGATTGAGAATTTCTGCCCTCTAGATAAAGGGAAACAAGTATCTCTGAGCACGGGAAGACGGAGGGGAAGCGCCAAGTGCTGCATCTCTAACTGCAGGAAGGGGGACCCCGGGAGTACAGCACACACCCCGCTTTCCACACAGAGCTCAGAGCCTGGACCACGGAGGAATGCTTTGCCAAGTAGCTGTTTAAACTGCACATCAGAATAAAAATCTCATATCAGACCTCGACTTTCCAACAGCATATTTTCTCTCCAGTTAAGTCTGCACGACTCTTACAAAACTAGAGGAATAAAATTTGTTGGAAATGAGTCAAAAGTTATCCTAGAGAGTCTGGAAACTGGAGCTGTTTAGCCACTATGAAAAGAAGCTTCCCGAGTCTTCCTAGAAGCACTAACCCAGCCATGGTAACTGTCACCTCTGGTCACAAACCCGGAGCGATGTAACTGTGCCCTGCGTTCTACTCCATTCGTGATCTTGATTGTTTTCAGTTGGTGTGACCTTTAGCTCAGGCTTGAAGGTCACGTTAGAAGGTGGCCTGTGTCACCTGTCCCACATGCATTTCTCTTAGAAACTATGGTTATGAATGAGTGGGACGGGAAGCAATGAACCCCGCGGGGATGGGGCTGGAAAGTCAGGTCACGGCCATCACGGTTCCGATGGAGGTGAAGACGCGCTGTCCCAGTGTGCGGCTGCTTGGCATTCGGTAAGACAGCAGAGTCACCTTTCCTCACCTTTCTCCCCCGAATCAGGTCACCCGTCCTTCAAGGGTGAGGCACCCTCCCTACGCCCAGAAGACAGAAGCAGCCTCACCGCTTAACACAGGGGCATGGGGAAGAAGGGGCTGAACAAACTGACCCCGGCGAGCTCCCCACGCATTACGCTCAGGTCACCCCTCTGCCTTCCAGCTGGGCTTCTGCGTGACTGTCCACGCTTCATCAAACCCAAACGCAAACACATGCATTCGTTTCTTTCCTCAGGTCTTCGTTTCTGAAAGCGCCCACATCTCCTAAGACAGTAAATAAATGTGCATGCATCTCTCTGGTTCATCTCTTTTGTTACAGGGACCCCACCTGTAAACCCAGCCCTGGCTGAGGAAAAGCAATACCTCCCCACCTACAGGTTCACCCTGTGCATCTTTGATCTTCATCTGGATTTCTTTTGCAGGAATTTTTTTCCCTTGATCTTGAGAATCGAACCCAAAAGCCTTGCACACGCTAGACAAGTGTTCAAGCCCAGGCCTGCAGAAATCTCAGAATGGAGAACTTTCCTACTGTGCCCAGGACATGTTTCCTACTCCTGACCAGATTAACAGGGCAAAACCTCAGATCTTTCAGTCCTAGTAAACTGTATGATGAAGAAGATAAGCTCTGGAGCAAGGTGCCTAATGACGTTTTGGGAGAGAGGTTGGCAAACCTACGTTCTTGCTCCCTTGTTCTTTCTGCGAAGTCTCTTCAGAGCGTTTAGCTGATAGGGATGACGCATGGTCTTCCTATGGATTTTCTGCATACGGTAGCTAACTGGGAGTTCTGGCTGGCGTTTCCTGGAGTGGGTGCCAAACGATGGAAAGTTGTTAAGAAAACAACTGGTCAGCAGCCTGCCTATCCCTAGATGTGATATCCTCATTGGCTCATTCTAATTCTGGAATTCCTAAATAGGTCTGGGTTCTCCCAGGACATATGGGAGAATCTGTGGGTAGGAGAAACTTGTGGGCTATTTTCGTCACCTAGGGCAACCCTGCTATGGGAAAGCCCGACAGCTAAATTCTAAAGCCCACCAGGAGTCCAAAGCTGTGAACTATTCCACCAGAAGGTGGCTCCAAGTCTAGGAAGGTGCAGATTCAGCTCCCTGACACACCACACTCTCTGGGATGTTTAGACATCAAAAATCAGGATGCTTAATGATGCTGCATGGGGTCTGTGGTAAAAACCACATCAGTGTATCAGGGCTCAGGCCCTGCTACTCTACACGGCACCCTGGAGCTCCCTCTCTGATGTCCCCGAGGCTTCTGTTTGGGCTGCTCAAAAAAAGATTCTCTGAGCAATCTCTGCTGAAAACAGGACAGAGGATCCTGGGTCCCTGGGTGGCAGGCGTGGTCCCTGTGCCCAGAGGAAAGGAATGCTACACAGAGAGGCCGAGAAGAAGCTGCACTAACAGGATGTGCTAGTTCCTCCGCTTCGCTACTATTCGATCAGACCTTCGTGTCCAATCACACTCCTGCAGAACTGTCTCTCCCTCATCAAACACAGTTTTCTCTGGCCTGAAGATTCGTTTCTGAAGACACCTGTGTCGTACAAAACTTTAGTTAAATAAATTTGTTACGCTTACTTCTTGTTAACCTGCTGTTTGTTACAGGGGTGTGGGCCATGACCCTTGTAACAGATGATGAAAAAGAGGTCTTACTTTTTGTACTCTGCAAAGCTGTCTTAGTCAAATTTTCGGTTCCTGGGACAAAATACCCAATTTTAAGGGGAAAAAGTTTATTTAGTCCATGGTCGATTGGCTCCAAAGGCAGAAGCATCATGGTGAGTGTTTGGCAGAGAAATTCTCAACCCATGGTGTCCAGGAAGTGACGAGAGCAGGAAGGGCTAGAGAGAGAGGGGCAGGGGGTGTGGACAGGGGGTCCCCTTCAAAGGTGTGCCTGTAGGGACCCGCTTCCTCCAACTGGGCCACTTCCTCGAAGCCCGCTAGGCAGCAGACTCGTCAGTGGATTGATTGACCCATTGATGGTGGGGTAGCCCCTTCGTGACCAGTTACCTTGTAAAAACCCCACTTCCGAACACACTCGATGCTGAGAATATTTTAAATCTGAACCATGGCAATGGGTAAGAGCATATGCATTCGTGTTCACAGGGAGCCTGAGGGATGGGAAACTATTTTAAACTACCACTTTTTTTTTTTTTTTTTTTTTTGGCCGTACTGGGTGTTGAACCCAAGGCCTTTACACTGAGTGACAACCCCACTCCTTTTTTATGATTTAATTTTCAGAGCTGGCCTCACTTAGTCACTAAGTTGCCCAGACTGGGAAGAGTGCTAGGACTACAGGTGTATGCCATCATGCCGGGATAGAATTATAGAGCTTTGTATCAGGGCAATTAATTATTGTCTAAAGCTGCTTCATAGTTGCTGGGTCACATGGTTAAAGTATTTTTAAACAGAACTGTTTGGGCTCATTCTATGACCTTTCTACCTCTTCAGCCAACCACTTAAGAGTAACAGCAGTTATCGGTTAAGGAGAGCATACTTTGTATCAGATTGCATGTTAAGTATTTTCATAGTGGCTTCATGTATTCTTCTTAACAAAATGATGAAGTAGCTGTGATCATCCTCATATTACAGATAAGGAAAATGAAGCTTTGACTCTTAAAACGACAAGCTATGGACACAGACTCAGTGAGTGTTCAGGTTCCTTACGGCTAGAAGGAATGATCCCCAAAATGCCAGTTTGAACAACTACCTCCTGGCAATCCCGTGTTACACATCTGGTCCTCCTTAGCCATGGATTCTGTATCCTTGGATCCAACCAACTATAAGACGCAAATTTCCAGTAGGAAAATTGCATTTGTACAGAACATGCAGACTTTTTGCTTGTCATTAGTCTCTAAACAATGCAGTATAATAACTATTTACATACCATTTACATTGTACTAGCTACCATAGGGAATCTAGCAAGGACTATATGCACCAGGATGTTCAAATATGCCACTTTATATAAGGGACTTGAGCACCTAGGAATTTCAGTATCCTGGGAGTCCTAGAACCAGTTCTCAAGGGATAGCAAGGTGACTGTCTCTGAGTCTTTAAGAATGATCCATTTTAGTTAGAATGGCACCAAGAGGAGGTTGGAACGCAGCAGCCCCCTGGAAGTTATGAAGAAGCGGCCTGCGGCTTCGCTCACAGACAATTCCCGGAGCAATCGCTGGACCCAAGTGTGCGCTGGGTGCTGTGCCAGAGGCCAAAGATTCAAACAGACAAACGAGGGGCCTCTTGCAAATGTGATTCATTCGTGCTGTGATCCTCGTGGTCCTGACAATCTCCAGCGGCATGCTGGAAAGCACTCGAAACCTCATTATTATTATAGCTTATCTCTTTGTTGCTTCGGTTTTTCTCAAAGACTGAAGAGGGTGTGAGGGAAGAAGTAATTTCATAGCTAAATTATTTAAAGCACTTTAGGCAAACAAATCAAACATGGATATTATGGAGTTGAATGTTGCCTTATTTTTTACGATACAGTGCTGGACTTCAAAGAAATTGCTAGCATGAGGTCGACATCCTGAGGATTACACCTTTAAATTTCCAAAGGTATTTGGGTACTTCTTTCTGTGGAGAGTTAGGATGCTTTATAACTGCATGGAAACGGCTTAAAGGCACAGAGCATATTAATTAGTGAAGGGAAATGGAAAAGGATAGGCCAGTGACATTTTTTAGATGCTGAACTCTACAGACTGAGAAAGGAAATAGATGACCCAGGAGTCAGAAAGAGGAGAAACTGTCAAGAGCTTAACTGCAAACAGCTTGGCCAGCTGCAAAATTACGAGAAGAAATGCGAAAGAGAAAAGAAGGGGATGGGGGTATAGTGAGACTATGATGTTGAGAGAAGAAAGGAAACTCGGGAAAAAGTGAGTAAAAGGTTGGATTGGAACTCAGGCTTTTAGAAACTGCTGATGAATAACTGCTAAGGACAATGATAGGGCCGGCAGACCAGGTCTCTGAGGAGGGTCCCAAGGCACATAAATAAAGCCGCCTAGCAATGAGGCCACCCTGGAAAGGACAGAGGAGAACAGTCTGAGATGTGAAATGTGCATCAAGTAAAATGCATTAGGGAAAAAATGAAAAATAAGTAAAAACTTGTAGTTCAGAAAAACATAAATGAGATTCAACTTCTAAATAATAGGCATCTCTGGAGAGAGCAAAGCAACCAGAAGAGAAATTGTCTCCAAAGAAAATTTTAAAAACATTACTGAAGTAAAAGACTAAAAGAGAGACTAAGAACAAACAGATACAGATTGAATCTTAAGGGAAGCAGTTTAGCCCTGAAGGGCAGTGGATAATAGATACGAAGTCATCAGAAGTGGAAAGTGTGACCCAGGATATAAACTGGGGTGCAGCTCAGCAGTAGAGAGCGTGCTTAGCATGCACAAGGCCCTGGGTTCAATCCTTAATATCACCATCATGAAAGAAAAAAATTAGACTTAGTGCTATCAACTTTCATTCTTGAGCGTTCAGGAAAATAGTTTCTGTGAATCCTTTCAAAGATCTATTAGATGACCAAACTCCAGTTATCCAAGAAAGGACTGGAAAAGTTGGGCAAAGGACAAAAGACTGCCTGGAAGACTGAATCTATTTAGGGCTAAAGTTGGAACTACGACAATTCTAGAAATATGATCTCAGAACTTAAACCTCACAAACAAAGGTTATTTAGAAATAACAGTATTGTTAACAGGTGTTGGGAAGTGAAGGGGAAGATACTGAAGTTAGATAAATGTGTTGATCTCCTCAGTTTTCAAATGGAGGAGTAAAAGGTATTCCTCCTTTAAAGCTAATAAATGAGTGAAAAGGTATGATTCTGTACTGTCCAATTTTTAAAATCACATGTTTGGACTATGTGTGTGTGTGTGTGTGTGTGTGTTGTGTGTTACGAGGATTAAACCCAGGGG
Organism: Dasyprocta punctata; assembly: GCA_004363535.1. Lineage (NCBI taxonomy): Eukaryota > Metazoa > Chordata > Mammalia > Rodentia > Dasyproctidae > Dasyprocta > Dasyprocta punctata. The sequence continues at coordinate 2,623 of RJWM01024137.1, read as the reverse complement.
CTCTTTATTACTGAGCTACTTTCCTAGCCCTTTGTACTTTTTTTATTTTGAGACAAGGTCAACTAAGTTGCCCAGGCTGGTCTTGAAATTGCAATCCTCCTGCCTCAGTCTCCCGAGTAGCTGGGATTACAGACAGCTGCCGCCCTCACCTGGTGTATGATTTTGACGTGTCCCTCACAAGCCCATGTGTAAAGACTTGGTTCTCAGGCTGTGGTGTTATTGGGAGGTAGCAGGGCCTGTAGGAGATATTGGCTAATGGAAGGAAGTTAGGTTATTGGGGGAGTGTTTTTGAAATAGTTTCTGGGACCCTGGCTTTCTTCTTCTTCTCTCTGGTTTTCCGGCCACCAAGAGGTAAGCAGAGGCTTTGCCATGTGCTCCTGCCATGACGTGCTGCCTTATCGCACGCAGAAAAGCAAAAAGGCCAATTGAGTATGGACTGAAACTTCTCAAACTATGAGCCAAATCTCTCCTCCTTTTAAACTGATTGTCTCAGGTATTTGTCACAGTAATGAAAACCTGACAAACACAGATTACTTACTGAAGTAAAAATAAACAATACTTACAACAAAGGAAAGGCTCAATGACTTACAAGGAGAATGTTGAAGACACTGTCTTTCTAGGAATTCTGATTAAGCCTTGACCAACCAATCTGAAGAACCGAGAAGTATCATTCTGGATGCGTGCTGTGACTGGTGACTGACTCCAACTGGAATTCCTTATCCCGTAGGGATACTTTGGGGGTCAATACGGCTAATGTTTTGAGAGGAGTTATCTGGGGTTTTACCAAGTCATAGTGAAAACGTGAAGACTTTCATAGTAGTAACAATTGGGTAAATGTGAGTCTGAGAGTTTATTCCTAGCAAGGAATTTCCTCCTTTAGATCACAGATAAGTAGAGAACCAAAACTACCACGAGGAGCCTCCCACTGATGGTGCTGATCTTCTATGTCAGAACATTTCAAATTGAGTTTTTACAACAGCATCTGAAAAATGAATTCCAGCCTACACATTTCTTTTTCTTTTTGTACCCAGAAACACATATTGTATAAATGTTACACATACTGACATCACGTTGTATAGATAATAAGATCCAAGGGTTTCTGTGCACGCGCTGACCAGGAGCTGGGCTCCCCAGCGTACCGGTGTTCCCGATTCTTTAGGTAGTGGACGTGAACAATCTGGCAGGGAAGATGACTAGGAAAACGAAACCCTGACTTTGGGTCTCACATTCCCAGTGATGGGGCCGAGCTTCTCCGAGCCCCACTTGTGGACCGGTGGCCTCCTCCCATCCGCTGGAGCCGGTGCTACTCAGCCGTCCCCGCACCGGCAGGGTCTGGGGCTGAAGCCCGGGAAGCCCCTCAGGTCCTGGGCTTCGGGGTTGCGCCCGGAACACACTCGGCCAGTGCGGGGGGAGCTTGAGAGTGCTACACAAATGGTATCCTGTTGGCATCATAAAAAAGTTCTGGGTTTTTAAAAGCCTTTCTTCATGGACAGGATTTTTTTTCATGGAAAGGATTTTGCTAGGTATACTAAAAAAAAAAAAAAGATACCATGTAAAATGAACATCTGTTCTAACAGCTGGTCCTCCAAGCAGATTAAGGTACAACGGCCACATAAAAAGTGAAAACGAGAAATCTCTTCCCATTTTGTTTCATCCATACTCTGAGGGAATGTAAACCCCCCACAGTCATTGCCCACTAATTCCCCTGGGACTTAGTACATTTCAAGTCCTACAGCTGAAAGGTCATTATGATTCTAAAACCTGCTTAAATATTCCACCTACCTTGGAAAATCTCAGGGCTTTAAACCCCTCCCCCCACCGCCCAGTCTTCACTCACTGCCTTCTGTTGACAACTAAAGTGTTTATTATTAAAAATACACGCAAGGCCACGTCCTGCTGTGTGTGGTGCTGAGCAGAATGAAGGTGCCGCTCCGGAAGGGCTGGCTGTCGTTCCAGCGAGCCTAGCATGTTTCTGTAAAGATGTGGAGGGAGACAGAAGGCGGAAACTGAGGCGCACCGTCTCGTAAGGGATGTGTCGGAGGGACGTGGTGATACCCGGCTTGCAGGCGGGAAAGCCCGAGAGACACCGCAGTTGTCTTCATGCATCTGAAAGGCTCGTCCTGCAGACTGTGGAAGAGATTGACTGTGTTGCTGAGGGTACAGAACAGGTGTCAATGAGGAGGTTCATTTTGATTCATTGTAGCAAACATATTCTGACTAATTTGCTTTAAACTTCTAAGAAGTCTGATTCCTAAAATAGATGGGGAGCTCCCCGCTGCTAAGAATAACCGAGTAGAGGCCAGTTGAGCACTGCTTAGGGATTGTGACTACAACAAGCAAGGAATCCACGTTTACACTCTGTCATTTGTGCTGGTTACCAAGCCTTTTATATAATTTTCAAGATGTAGAGAATCATGATTTGGGGGAATTAACTTTAAGACACTGTGAGTAATTTAGTCTTGCTGCTTTTTAAAAAAGAAAATCATTATTCTCCTTTCTGAAGATGAATGAAAAGCATATGATGAATACGAAGAGAAGGAAAATCAGAGGAAGAAGCAAAGGGAGTCTATGGCTTTCCATCAACTTCTCTCTCTCTCTCTCTCTCTCTCTCTCTCTCTCTCTC
>RJWM01024136.1:0-31126 GCA_004363535.1 Dasyprocta punctata | reverse complement strand
GTTCCATCGGAGACGACAAGGTGTTTGTATGCGGAGGTGTCACCACTGCTAGCAATGTCCAGACAAAGGACTACACCATCAATCCAAACGCCTACCTGCTCGACCAAAAGACAGGCGAGTGGCAGACCCTGGCCTCCCCACCCGAGGCGCTGGACTGTCCTGCCTGCTGTCTAGCCAAGCTACCTTGCAAGATTCTTCAGAGGATTTAAACAACTTTTTAAGTGGGAGAATAAGTAAATGCATTATTATTCACAATCTCATGAGAAAGAGGGAGGTGGCCTTTTGCTTCCTTCTGAACCTTCCAGGCTATGCTTGGCCTCGAGGGTGCACTCCTTAGGCTAGGGCTGCTGGGTGAGGGTGGAGAGTCCGGGCCAGTGTGTCACTGGGAGTATCCAACAGAGGCTGGACTGGAGTCTCTGGCAGGTGTCACTCAGGCGTCTCCTGGGCACTGCTGCCAGCGGGCGGAAATGTCGCCTGTTCTGTCCATGGAGTGAGATATCGGACTGAGGCTGGAAAGAAGGATCCCTGATAGGGTGGGATGCAGGCACCTCCCGCTTACCGGCCAAGGTGATGCTTGCAAAGTCCCCTGTTCTGCAGAGGTGTAGCTTCTGGGGCCAGGCGACCTACTTGAGTGCCATTCTGTCCTGATCCTCCACAAGTCATTTAACATCTCTGTGCTTCAGTTTCTGTTTCTTTAAAAGACAGATAATAAGTGTGCCTCCTTCACAGTGTAAATATGAAGTTCAAACGCATTAATCTACACAAGATGTTTAGGACAGTTCTGGCATGTCCCAAAGTGCTGTAGAAGCACTTTTGTTTAAAAGATTAAAATGTGTGTGAGGCAAGGGTCTGTATCTTAGTCCCATATGTTGAGCAAGGGCCCATAAAATGCTCTTTGAAACTCTATCTGAAAGTGTAGGTGAGCTTTCCTTGATTATAACTATTTCTATTTCCCTTTCATTTGCTGTGTACTCACATAATAATCCTCAACAATATAGAAGAAATTGACCAGCTCCTTGAAAACTCATTCACACCCTCATTCATTCATGAATTTACTTACTCATCCATTCATCTACCAGTTCTCATGCACACATCCTTCACTGAGCCCCCTCTGTGCCAGTTCCCCGTTTAAGTGCTTTGGCCACAGCATGACACAGGAAATCCATGTGCCAGCAAAGGCAGTAGCCACACCCCTGGCATGCTGCAGGAATGTAACATGAGCCACATATGTCATTTACATTTTTTGCTAAAAAGCCAGTAAAGTCAATTTTAATATATATATATTATTTAACCTAGTATATCAAAAACATTATGATTTAGATATGTACTCAATGTAAAAATTGTACAAACTATTCAACGTCTGTTGGAATCCAGTGCGCATTTTACATTATAGCACAGCTCAGTTCAGTGTAACCACACACACTGTATATATAGCCCCTTAGGATTAGTGGCACTTCATAGACCATGCAGATCAGTGCAGATATTTTCAGTGTTTAAATCTTCTCATTCCCCTTCTTCCCCCTCTACCATGCCTAACCTGCTCTGCACTACCTTGCTGACCTCTGTTGATTGGGCCACCATGCTGCCCTCTGCCAGAGCTCACTTCCCTCTTTGCAGCCAGAGAGGGTTTCACAGGTGACCTCTCTCCTACATCTGGGACCTCTTCAACCCTGTGCAGCCCCCACTTCTGCTCACATCCCTGCTGCCACCCAGCTAGAAGAAACAGGGTCTTACCCATCTGTGGCCTAAGCTCAATGACCCTGTCCCCCGTTTAGCTGCCCACTGCATCACTTACCTACACCAGCTCCCAGAGCAATCAATCCTACCCTTTCTGGTGTCAGGGAACCCAACACTTCCCCTCTCCCCATTCTCAGTCCTTGCCTTTTATTCGGTCCCTAGCTCTGCAGTCACCTGAGCTCCATTAACAGTCTCACGTCTGGCAAAATCTCACCAGAGCTTCTGCTCCTTCTCCTCGGCACACGGGAAGGTGTGCTGCCATGAGTCAAAGCTGACCCCTCCACCTGTCTCTCAGCTCTGTCACCTACCGCCTCTGAGACTCCTCAGTTCTCTTCTGTCTCCATGCTCGGCCTCATTTCTTCTCTTCATTCATGCTCTCAAATTGCTCCCACTCTGAACCACACCTCCTTCAGCTCTGTGGTCTTCCTCCTGCTGTCTGCCTGTGTTTTCCCCAGTGGAGCTGTATGTTGTCTGTGCTCTCTGGCTTCATCTCTCACTTCCAAATCAATCTCTAGTTCACTGCCTCAGGCTTCTGTTCCCACCATGCTCTCCAACCATCTTGACAGCATCTGTCTTTTTGTCCTTTCCTCAATCACATACCTTTTCTTTGAAGGATGGAAAAAATTGACTACCTGCATCAGAATCATCAGGGTGTTTGTTCTACAATGGCAGATCTCTGGCATAGTAGTGTTATAATTTGGTAAACTGACTAGTGTGGTATCCTTCCTATACTACTAAAAGTAGATCACCAGGGCTAAACCTCATTGGCTGGGAAAACCTTATCACCTTGAAGAACTGGCACAGTTGAATGCAAGCCAAGGTCATTTTTTGCTTTTGTGGCTAGGAGAGCTTTGTTAATTCATTGCATTTGCATTTCAACCCAGGTCTTCAAACAAAGGAAATTCAGACATACATGCATGATTTAAGGATATCAGTTTTGAGATTCTCAACTTGTTTCCAGTATAGACCTGAGAATACACCTGTGCTGAAGGTTTCATTTTACAGATGAGAGAACTTTATAGGAGAAAGAAAGAGAAACAGAGACAGAGACAGAGACAGAAGCAGAGGCTGAGAGAGACAGAGACAGAGATAGAGAGAATGCAAATTTCACTCTTTCCAGATATTCCTAGGATACACGTGATTCCAGGTTGCGACCTAAGGATAAAACTGGTGTCAGGAAAGCCCTGTTTCATCAAGATACAAATTACTTTTTTCCTGTCTTTTCTCTATTATCTTACAGTATTTCTGTTAAGCTGTGAAGGCTGGTGTTAAAAACTGGAATATTTTGGTCCTAACTGGGTTGTTCAGAAATGGAGTAATACTATAGAATGATGATACATTTTTAAAGAGCTTTGGAGGAATAGTTCACACAGCATACAATTGACTCATTTGAAGTATGCAACTCAATGCCTTTGGCATATTCATTCACTGAGCTGTGCAATCACTATCGCAATCAATTTTAGCATATTACCATGACATCAAAAGGAAACCACCATCTCTGAGCTGTCACCGTGTAACTCCTCAGTCCTATGCAGCCACTAGCCTGCTTTCTGTCACTGGCTTTCCCTATGTTGGACATTTCATGGAAATGCAATCGTATCAATTCTTTAACCTAGTATAATGCTTTTATGGTTCACCTATTAAAAAGATATGCAGTATTTTTCTTAACCATACAATAGCTGATAGATACTTGGCTTTATGTTTTCTATTATAAACAATGGTGCAATGAACATTAATGTACATATTTCATGTGGATATATAGCTTCATTTCTCTTAGACAATGTACTTAGGAGTGGAATTGCTGGGTTGTGTAGTAATTCTTATATTTAATACTTGAGAAACTGCCAGGCTTGTTTTCCAAAGCAACTGCATCATTTTACATTCCTACCAGCGATGTCTGAGAGTTCCAATGTCTCCACATCATCACTGACCCTTAGTGTCTGTCTTTCAGGATACAGCCATCCTGGGGGTGCGAAGTGGCCTTGATTTGCACTTCCCTGATGGCTAATGGTGATAAGTATTTTTTATGGGCTTCTTGGATGACAGTTATTTAATAATGCTGCTCCTTCCATGCTCTAATATTAGCAGAAAAATCATTATTTCTGAGGAAGAGTTCTGCAGAAACAAGAAGACAGCACGACTTACAATAATACAGTGCTTTATCAGAGTATAGAATGGTGGCAAATCTCCCAGATGGCCCTCCCTGTCTATTGATCTCTTAGAACATTCCTGAGTTATTGAGAATATGCTAGACAATATTCACTATCAATCATGTCTTTGTCTGCATTTTCTCCATTTCTAGGCATGAAAAAGGATTCCCGTTTTCATCTGTGTAGTTGCATGTTTTGCATTATTTAAAGGGTGGCATGAAAAGCTCCACTTTTACTTGTGAAAGATCAGTGTTACATCTTTGCAAAGGAGCATATTGCATGAAAGTAGCATGCTTATTCAGACTCATAGGAAATATTTGAAACCTTTTTATTATGAGTATGATACAGAAAAGTGCAAAATACAAAATTGTACAATTTAATAAACTGTTGTAAATAACCTGCCACCACTTTTCAGTTTAAGAATAGAGAATTGTCTCTAGTCCTAAAAGCCTTCTGCTTGATCCTCTTTCTGATCTGAGCCCTTCTTTTCCATCTGAACTTTATGCTTTAGTCTTTTCTTTACAATATAGTTGTGCTATTTAAGTAGGCATTCTAACCATAGTTTAGTTTGGCCTGCTTCGAACTTTATTTTATTATTTATTTATTTATTTGTTTTAAAGAGTATATAACAGAATAAAAGCAATCAAAACAAACCAGTGTGAGAGATGTAGGGCTTCAAAACATTACAAAATCAACAGTAGTTACCATAATACCTTTTGATGTCTTCAAAATAGCTGCAGGTAACTTCGGACATAGTATAAATCAAACAACAGAATAGAATAGAAACAATAAAAGCAAAACAATGAACGTGACAATGGACCTCAAAACAAGTCAACAGTAAATCCAAAATTGCTACCATGATATATCTTGCTATCCTTGAAATAGTTTCTCCTGCCTTGGGGTTTAACATAATCAAAGAAAACAAAAGAGAATAAAACCCAACCCAACAAAACAATGGAAATGACATAGGGCCTCAAAACAAGACCGTAAGGAATCAGCAATAGCTGCAACCCTCAGAAGGAGACCCCCCCCCGCCCCGCAAGATGACACATTGCTTAGCGATATCCTCTGAGCCAATGATCAGACCACTGGCCCTAGACCTGCAGTGTTAGTGAAACACCAAAGCACCACAGGCATCCAATTGCATTTCACCTCCATAGCTATCATCACAGCCTGTGTTTCTCCAGGTAAGCCAGTAGTTTGGGGGTCAAGGGTGGGGGGATGGCACTTCTTGTCTGCCAGCCTGCACATTGGAAGGGGCTGGGGTCAGGCTGTTCCCAGTCCACCAGAGGCCCGCGAAAGGCACTGGTTTCCAGGTTGGGCTTGTTTGGTGCTGTGGCCATTGTTCTCTGTAACCCCAGTCTGCAAATGGCGCTGACTCAAGGGGAGAGGCTTGGATCTAGTCGTTCCCATTCTACCAGAGGACTGCGCACAGCCCCTGCTTTGAACTTTACATGAGAGGATCTTACAGCAGAAATTATTTTGTGCGTGGATTTCATCAAACTTAGATTCTCGTAATTTATCCATGTTTTTTCCATTTTACTTCTTTATAGTAGTATCTTGTCATATGAGTATATTATTTTATTCATTCTCTTTCTGGTGGACACTTTGGTTATATCCAGCTTGAGCAATTACAAGCAATGTGATTTTTAGGAAAGTACCTTGATGCACATGTACTCCGACTTGTCTAAGGTGTGCACCAGAAGTCAAACTGCTGTCTTTTGTTGCTAAATAATGCCAAATTAAAATGCAAATTGAAAATCCAATTTATGTTGTCACTGGCAGAACATTATTCTTAATATAAATTAGATATGAAATCTTTCTGCAACATGGGTGGCACTGCAGAGGAGTACTGAGAAGACTGAATAGCTCTGTGGATAAACAAAAGAAATTGGATCCTAGTTAGTGCCATAGACAAAAATCAACTCCATGCAGATTATGGACAAAATGTAAAAGGAAAAACAGCAATTTTTTCAGTGTAAATATCTTCTCGTGCCATGGCTTTCCATCACACTTTTAGTGGCATATTTTAATCTTTTTTTGTTACTGCTCTTTGATCCTTGAAGACTCCATTCTACTCAGAGGTTGTCACTAGGAAGTCAAACCCTAATGCCTCCAAGTTCTAACGTTGCCTGGAACTGGTGACAGACATCCGTCCTTTGTGTCTTTGATGAAAGATTTCATACAAGAAACATAGTTCATGCTGTATGGTACAGGTAGAGTTTACTATAAAATAATAGATTTTCAGAGAGGGAAAGAAAACACATCTTTAAGCACAAAGGTAGGTAAGGGCCAAAATGACAAATGCACTGAATGAGGCCTCGGGTTGCATTTCTATGATTAACCACAGCTGTCAAGGGATATCCTTTCCTTCCTCCAAGGTCATTGTTCTTTTTTTTTTTTTTTTTTTTTTTTTTGTCTTTTTGAGACAGGGTCTCGCTATGCAGTTTAGGCTGGCCTTGGGCTCACTTTGTAGCCCAGGCTGGTCTCTAACTTGCAGTGATCCTCCTGCCTCAGCCTTCCTAGTGCTGGGATTACAGGAGTGTGCCACCATCCCTGGCCCAAGGTCACTGTTGTTTTACAAGGAAAATGGGCTGTGTTAAACTACTAGGTCCTTGTTCATTCCCTAGATGAGTGGTTTCTCTTTAGTTTGTTTTGAGACTTTCATTGTTTTTCCAATCTCTTGGCTACAGTCTGGACTGTGTATGGGCCCTGGACCTTATCAGCATGCTCAGAGGAGGTTATATTCACCAAGCTAAACTTTGTTTTTTTTTTTTATTTTTTGCGGCACCAGGGACTGAACTCACAACCTCGCGCCTGCCAGGGCAGGCGCTTAAGGCACTGAGCCAAACTCCCGGCCCTTCCAAGCTAAACTTTGAAACCACAAGTTTGCATGGATTTGATCTACAAGTAATGATTAAGAAAGTGGAGGAAGAAGTAAAAACACATCTTTGCTTTTCAAGTAGCCCCCAGCCTGCTGTCTCCAGTCCTGCTAACATCTAACTTTCTGCTTAACAGGGTCCTGGAGTATTTCTTCATATGATCTTTCAAAAACATTGCTGTTTTTCCTTTTACATTTTGTCCATAATCTGCATGGGGTTGATTTTTGTCTATGGCACTACCTAGGATCCAATTTCTTTGTTTATCTATTCAGTCTTCCCAGTAGTCCTCTGCAGTGCCACCCATGATGCAAATCATTTGTCCATGCATGGGTGGATGTGCTCATGAGCTCTCTCATTCCACAGGTCTGACCTTCCCCCAATATCGCAGTCTCCATAACTATAGTTTATCATAGTCTATATACTTTACAAGTGGGTTGTCTAACAGGATTCTAAAAATTATCCACAAAAATACTGTTGGTTTATGTCTTTGGTGTGAATGTGTAGAATTTATAGATCAAGGAAAACTGATATGTTTACAACAACATGACAAAAAATGAATGTTATCACATATTTTTCTACATTCAGAGAAATGAGTGTATTTTCTCTTTGATTTATTCACAGGACAAGTTACTTTTATTAATTTTCTGAGGAAAACCATCCCTATGCAAATCTGACTTTGTCATGACATACATAAAATTTACTTTTTAGTAGTAGGGATCAAACTCAGGGCATTTTCACTGAGCTAAAGTTCCCAGCTCTTTTTTAGTTTTTCAGTGTTTTTGAGACAGTCTCACTGAGTTGCTAGATTGCCTTAGTTGCGATCCACCTATGGTCGTCTCCCAGAGTGCTGGGGTTTCGGGCATGCATCACCACGCCCAGCTCATGTACAGGTTTCATGTGAACATTCATTTTCCTTCCCTTAGTATAAAAATGCCTCAGTGGGCTATATGGTAAGCATACATTTACCTCTATAGGAAACTGTCAGACTTTTTCAGAGTGGCTGCATTTTTTTTAAATTCCCACTAGCAACATCCCAGTTCTCTCACATCCTTGTCGGCACATGATATTTCAGCATTTTTTATTTCAGTCATTCAAGTAAATTTGTAGTGGTGGCTTATTGTGATTTTAATTTACATCACTGTAATTGCTAATGATGTTGAGCATCTTTTCATCATGGGTTTTGTTTTGTTTTGTTGTTATCTATATATTCTCTTTGTGGATTCCATTCAAATCTTTTGCCCAGTTTTAAACTGGGCTGCTTTTTATCTTACTGTTGAATTTTGGGAGTTCACTCTATTTTCTGGATTGAAATGCTTTGTAAGATGTGTGATTTAGAAATGTTTTCTCCCAATATGTTATTTTATTAACTGTCTTTCGCACAGATCTTTAAACTTGGTGTCATTCAATTGATTGATTTTTTTGTTTGGTTTGGTTTTAGTTTTCTGGTTTTGTGATGCTAGCAATTGAATCCCAGGTCTCAGGCATGCTCTAGCCCTCTGCCACTGAGCTACAGCCTTTTCATACCAAAAATTTATTTGCCTAATCCTAAATCACAAAGACTTTTCCCTAATTTTCTTCCTAATATTTTATAGTTTTATATTTATGTCTACTATACATTCTGAATTTTTCTAAGGTATCAGGATCAGTTTTCTTCTTTCTTTCTTTGTCTTTCTTTCTTTCTTTCTCTTTCTTTTTTGCATATGGGCATCTAGTTATTCCAACATTTGTTAAAACTACCCTTTCTTCATAGAATTATTTTTGAACCTTAGTCAAAAATGAATTGGCTAAGCCAGATATGGTGGCACAAGCCTGTGATCCCAGCACTCAGAAGGCTGAGGCAGGAGGAATGCCTGGAGGCCACCCTGGATTACATAGGGAGTTCAAGCCTACACTGAAACCACATATCAAGACTCTGTCTCAAAAAAATTAAAAGAAAAAAAATCAATCAGCTGTGCTTGTATTAGTATCCCCTTCCAATACTTTTGGGTTTTTTTTTTTGTTTTGTTTTGTTTTTTTTGTTTGTTTTGGTCTTTTTAAGACAGGATCTCACTATGCAGTTCAGGCTGGCCTTGCACTACCATACCCAGCACGCCAACATTTTGCTATCCTTCTTTGTTGTTCTGAGACAGGGTCTTGATGCATTGCCACCATTACAGGTGTATACCACCACACTTGGCCACAATGTTTTGATTATGGCTGTTTTATAATAATTTCTAAAGTAGGGTAACATGATCTCTCCAACTTTATTATTTTTTCAAAACCAATTGATTGGCTATTCTTTTTTTTTTTTTTTTTTTTTTTTTTTTTTTTTTTTTTTTTTTTTTTTTTTTTTTTTTTTTTTTTTTTTTTTTTTTTTTTTTTTTTTTTTTTTTTTTGTCTTCCTGCATAAATTTTAGAATTAGCTTGCATGTATTCACCAAAAGGTTCCTGCTGGTATACTGATCAAATTGAACTAAATCTATAGATCAATTTGAACAGAGCTAGCATTTTAAATTTTTAAATCCATGAGTACATTATATTTCTCTCTTTATGCTTAAGTCTTTGGCTTTTTAAATCAGATTTTAAAACAGGGCATGGTGGCACACACCTGTAATCCCAGAACTTGGAAGGCTGAGGCAGGAGAATCACTGTGAGTTCAAGACCAGCCTGGGCTACAAAGTGAGCTCAAGGCCAGCCTGAACTGCATAGTGACACCCTGTCTCGAAAAGACAAAAAATAAAATCAGATTATATATATATATATATATATATATATACACACATATAAATATACATGTACTTACACAGTTTGAAGCAAGGAGGAATACTCTGAGGGAGATTATATATATATAATATATATATAAGTATATATATATATTATATATATAATCATGAATATGTTTTGTTAAATTTACCTAAGTACTTCTCTTTGTCTGGAGCTATTCTAAAGGTATTTTTAAAATTTTAGCTACTTGGGAGGCTGAGACAGGAGGATTGAAAGTTTGAGAGCAGCCTCAAGCAACTTAGCTAGATGCTGTTCAAAAAGTAAAAATGAAAAAGGGTGGGAATTAGCTCCGAGGTAGAGTACTTGCCAGTATGTTCAAGGCCCTGGGTTCAATCATCAGTATCAAACAAAAACTAATTTCTAATCATACTTGCTAGTATATGGAAATACAATGAGAGTTTAAATTTTTTAAAATTTATCGCAGTAAATGACTCATTGCCATTAATCTCCCTCAGAGTATTCCTCCTTGCTTCAAACTGTATTGAAACACACTTATCCCACTGTTCTTTTTTTCATTTTTATTTTTATTAGTGAATTTTTGCAGTGCACAATGATCATATTCATCCTAAGGAGTTAGGACATGTGCATGACCCATCTCACCTTTTTTTTTCATCCCCTATGCCTCCTCTCTCTCGTTCCTGCCATCTCTTGGCTCTCCTCCCATTTGTAAAAGCGCTATCTCCATTTTTTCATTTCTTTTTTTAAATCCCTTTTCCCTCACTTTCCTTCCTCCTCCATTCATCTCTTATTCCCCTTCCCAAATGAAAAAGGTCTCCCTGTTTCCTACTATCTGTCTTTTAGTTTGCTCTTTATATTTTGCATTTCGCATATAAGAGAAACCATGTGAAACTCATGTGTCTGATTTATTTCACTTAATACTATGTTCTCAATTTGTATTCATTTACTTACAAATGACTCAAACTTATCCTTCTTTATGGCAGAGTAATACTCCATTGTGTATAATGTATTTTTTTTATCTATTCACCTGCTGATGGTTATTTGGGCCAGTTCTAAGATTTAGCTAATATAAATTGTGCTGCTATAAATATGAGTATGCTTGTATCACCATAATATGATGTTTTAAATTCTTTCAGAAAGCTATTTAGAAGGGAAATTGCTGGATCAAATGGATTTTCTAGTTTTAATTTTTTAATGACTTTCCATACTGATTTCCATAGTGGTTATATCAGAATTCCCACCACTAATGTAGAAGGGTTTCTTCCCCCCACCCCACAACCTCCCCAGCATTTATTATTTGATTTTTTGATATGGCCATTCTTTCTAGGGTGAGATGGAATCTCAGTGTTGTTTAAATTAGCATTTCTCTGGTGGCTGAATATTTTTTTGTGTGATGCTGAATATTTTTTTCATGTATTTTTTTGGCCATTTGTCCTTCTGGGAAGTGTCTTCATTTTAGCTGACCCCCCTTTATTTTTTATCACTGTAGTTTTGCAATATTACTTCAAATCTGGGATTATGATACCTTCTGCTTTGCTTTTGTTACCCAGAATTGCTTTTACTGTTTTGGACCTCTTCAGGTTCTGTATGAACTTTAGGATCATTTTCACTAGATCTGTAAGGAATGCTATTGATATTTTGATGGAGATTGTGTTAAATCTATGTATCAGTTTTTATCTCATAATTTTTGTCTGCTGCTTTGATTTTTGTATATTGACCATGTATCTTGCAACTTTGCCAAACTTTCTTATTAATTCTAAAAAAACCTTTTTAAAGAGCTCTTGAGATTTGCCATGTAGATAATCATGTCATCTATAAATAGGAATACTGTTATTTCTTCCTTCCACTCTATGCTTTTTATTTCCCTTTCTTGCTTTGTTGCTCTGGCTAGAAACATCACTACAATGCTGAACAGGTGTGGTAAGAGTTAACAACTTTGTAGTGCGACCCTGCCTCAAAAAACCGGGGCCGGGAGTTTGGCTCAGTGCCTTAAGCGCCTGCCCTGGCAAGCGCGAGGTTGTGAGTTAAATCCCCGGTGCCGCCAAAAAAAAAAAAAAAAAAAAAGAGTTAACAACTTTGACTGTTCCTGATCTTAGAAGGTGAGTGTTCAGTCTTTCACAACTAATGATTTTAGGTTTTTCACAGGTGTCCTGTATCAGGCTCAGGAGTTCTGTTCCTAGTTTGCATAGGCTGGATTTGTCAAACATATTTTCTGTGTGAAGTGATATAATCATGTAGTTTTTCTTTATTAGTCTGTGGATTACATTGTTTGATTTTTCAAATATTGAAGCAGTTGTATCTTGGGATATAAATCCCATTGGGTCATAACATATTGGTTTTTTTTTTAATATGCTACTAGATTCAGTTTACTGATATTTTGCCTTTGTTTTCAAGGTCATATTAAAAAAAATCACCTCACAAATTAATGTCATGAAGTACTTTCACTCTTTTCTTTCCAATATTTGGATGGTTTGGGGTTTGAGATTTAAGGCTTTAATCCCTTTTGAGGTTTTTTTAAAATATTATGATGAATAAGTTTCTAATTTCATTCTTCTGCATTGTACATCCAACACTATTTGCTGAGAAGATGGCCCTTTCCCAAATATGTTTAGGGGTTTTTGTCAAAAATCTCTTGGCTGTAAATGTATGTATTTATTTCTGGGTTCTCTATTTCGAGTCATTGGTCTATATGTCTGTTTTTATGACAATACCATACTATTTGGGTTACTATAGCTTTGTAGTGCAGTCATCTCTTGGTACTCAAGTACTTGGAAATTCATCAAATTTGATATTCAGCTCATTTCTAAGTGAAAATTTTGTCCCAACACTTATGTAAGCTAGAACTTGTCAGTGTTGATTGGTTTCTGACTCATAACATTTTCCAGCTGAAAGTGTGTATTTGGTACTTGTCATGCCTCCCAGAACCAATTAACGATGACTACCAAAGTACCACTATGTTTTTTGAAGTCAAGTAATGTGATGTCTACAGTTTTGTTCTTTTCCCTACATAGTACTTTGGCTGTTCAAGGTCTCTTGTATATCTACACACATTTTAGAATTTTCTTTCTTTGGTGGTACTGAGAACTGAAGCCAGGGTTTTGCACTTGCTAGGTGAGCACATTACCACTGAGCTATTTTGCCAGTCCTTTTCATTTTTGAGACAAGGCCTTGTTAAATTCCCCAGGCTGGCCTTGAACTTGTGCTTCTCCTGCCTGAGCCTTCTAAGTATTGGATTAATACAAACATATACATATATAATATATATATATTATATTGTATATGAAGAATGTCATTGGTGTGTGATGGGGACTGTATTGAATCTATAGTTTGTTTTGCATGGTATGGACATTTTAATATTGCTAATTCTTTTAATCCATGAGCACAGGATATCTTTGCAATTGTTTGGATTTTCTTCAATTTTTTTCAACAGTGTGCTTTATAGTTTTCATTTTTAGAAATCTTTCACTTTGGTTAAATTTTTTGTAGATTTTTTTGATAACCATTTAAATGGGATTGTTTCCTTGCTATTTCAGGTAGTTCACTATTAGCACATAGAAAAGTTACTGATTCTTTGTGTGTCAATTTTATATCTTGCAATTTTACTAAAGTTGTTCATTCTAACGGTTTTTTTGGTGGATTGCTCTCTGTATGAGATTATGTCATCTAAATACATGGACAATATAACTTCCCTTTTTCCAGATTGGATACCTTTTACTTCTTTCATTGTGATGTTTTCATACTTATTTAGAATTGATAACGTCTTCTCAGTGAGTCGATTCTCTGTCATGTATTGTTTGTTCATCCTTGGATTTTTCTTTGCTTTGAGTCTACTTTATTTGATATCAGTATTTGCATATGTTTTTCCACTCTTTTGTTTTTTTCCCCCTTCCTTTTATTTATTTATTTTTTTTTTCGCGGCACCGGGGCTTGAACTCACAACCTCGCGCCTGCCAGGGCAGGCGCTTAAGGCACTGAGCCAAACTTCCGGCCCTGGTTTTTTGAGGCAGGGTCGCACTATGTAGCTCAGGCCGGCCTTGCGCTCGCGTCATAGCCCAAGCCGGCCTCGAACTTACAACGCTCCGCCTACCTCAGCCTCCCGAGTGCTGGGATTAAAGGCGTGCGCCACCACGCCCGGCTTTATTTTTAACCTACATGTATCATTATATAAATTGAGGTACATGCTAAAAATGTGGTTAGTTCATATTTGTTACTCATTCTAACAATCCCTGACAGTTTTTAAACTGGTGTATTTAAAGCAGTTAACCTAAATGCAATTATCAATGTGCCTGCATTTAAGCCTACTATTCTGTTTTCTATTTTCTCTTTTTTCATTCTTCTATCTTCTTTCCTGCCCTCCTTTTTGTTATTTAAATATTCTTTAGTATCCAATTTTAATTTAATGTGCTTTGACTATATCTCTGCATAATCTTTTGGTTCTTGCTCTAGGAATATATGTATATGTATGTATATATGTGTATATATATATATATATATAAAACTTTTCATAGTCTTTTAGAATTACTATTTCACTAAATGGAATATAAAAGCCTTAAATCATATATGGAGTGATCAAAATATATGATAGATGTTTAAATTTAAATATTTTTATTATAAAGAACCGGGTGTGGTGGTGCACACCTTTAATCCCAGCATTTAGGAGGCTGAGGTAGGAGGAGCATTGTGAGTTCAAGGCCGGCTTGGGCTACAACGCAAGTGCAAGGCCAGCCTGAGCTACACAGTGTGACCCTACCTCAAAAAACCAAGCCTGGGAGTTTGGCTCAGTGACTTAAGTGCCTGTCTGACAGACGCAAGGTTATGAGTTCAATCCCCGGTGCTGCGAAAAAAAAAAAAAATTTTTTTTATTACAGTAAAAGATACATTCTTATTAATCCCCTGCAAAACACTCCCCTTGCTCCAAACAAACATCATTCTTGCCAATTTCATTCATTGTTTTATTTATTCATTCATTCACTCATTTATTTGAGACCAGGTCTTACTATGTAGTTCCAGTTGGCTTTGAATCCACTATATACCCCAGGCTGGCCTCCTGCCTCAGCCTCCCAAATGCTGGAATTATAGGTGTGCATCACCATGCCTGGCAATTCTTGCCAATTGCTAAGTCAGTTCTGAAAGACCTTTATCATATCTTTAGATATGGTGACTGTTGCTGTCAGTGCCATTCAAAGGAAAGGCAGGCTCATAAAAACACTACAGTGTCTCCTCATCAACCCATTCACCTGACCTGCACCACGGGCCCTCTGGCTGTGTCCCAGAGTCAAAATGACCATAAAAGGTAAACATTTTGAATCAATTCAGCACAAGGCAGCCACAATAGCATAATTAAAGATACTCAAGAATGAAGACTTCCGGAACAGTTCAGAAAGTGGGAAAAATGTGTTTGAAGCAACAACACATTTAAAAGAGACTTCTAGAATTTCTCTGGAAAGGGGCAAGAATGATGGGGTGTTTTGAGGGGGATTAATGGCAATGTGACTTTTACTACTTTTTTTTTTTTTTTTTTTTTGAGGCACGGGGTATTGAACTCACAACCTCGTGCAGGCCAGACAGGCGCTTAAGCCACTGAGCCAGACTCCTAATGCTACTTTTTTTTGAGGCAGGGTCGCACTGTGTAGCTCAGGTCAGCCTTTTGCTTGCATTGTAGCCCAAGGCGGCCTCGAACTCACAACGCTCTGCCTACCTCAGCCTCCCAAGTGCTGGGATTAAAGGCGTGCGCCACCACACCCGGCTTACTATAATAATTATTAAAATTTAAACATTGACTGTATTTTTGGATCACACCTTGCAGATCACTTTACCCTCTCCCTTTCATAGTACAGTTGTTTTATATATTATATGTAATACAATGGAAAACCCCATCAACCTGGGTGTGGCAGCACATTCCTGTACTTACTCCCAGCACCCTGGGGGGCTGAGGCAGGTGGATCACAAGTTTGAGTCCACCCTGGGCAATTAAGCAACTTAGTGAGACCCAGACTCAAACGTTTTAAAAATGAGAAGGGCTGAAGAGGTAGCGCAACGTAAAGGCCCTGGGTTCAATCTCCAGTACAAGAAAGAAAGAAGAAAAAGAAAGAGATGGAGGAGAACAGAAAAGTAGGGAGGGGAGGCGAGAGGAGAGGAGAGAAGAGAATGAGGAAGTACACACACACACACACACACACACACACTGCTACCAAGCATCAGGCATGTTCCAACACACTCAAGCAGGAAACACTGGTGTCATGTATTACTCAAATCTCTCCCATTTCCTATTCTGTTGTTCTTCCTTCACCCAAGATGTTTCAGGTTTCCTTTCAGTGTCATTTCCTTTCTCCCTGAAAAACTTCCTTTTGCAACTCTTTTTGAGTATGTCAGCTGGCCATGAATTCTCTTATTTTTCTTCCTTAAGAGAATATTTTTACCTTATCTCTGTTTCTAAATGGTATTTTACTGGATACAAAATTCTGGGTTTATAAGTTCTTTAAAAATGTGTCAGCTCTTCCTGAACTTCATGATTTCTGATGAAAATTCAGCAATCAAATCATGGTTCTTCTGTCAGTAAGTATTCTTCTCTTCTGGTTACTTTAGAAATTTTTTCTTTTCCAGTTTTAAGCAGTTTTACGAATGATGTGTGGTACAGATTTGTCTTGACCTGTTTGGAGTTCACCAATTATTTTGAGTCTGTACATTTGTGTTTGAATGTTTTGATGCTTGTGATTCCAAATATTCTTTCAGTTCTGTACTCCTCTCCTGAAGTCTGATGAAACCAGTGTTGGGCTCATCATTTTACAAGACCTTTGTGTTCTTTCCAGTGCTTTTTCCTTCAACCTTTTCCTCCAACTCTCATTAAGACTAACTTCTACAGATCTAGCTTTACATTCATTGACTTTGTTGGCGCTATTCTTCTTATGATTCTACTCATGAATGACTTTTTTTTTAGTTCTTACATTTTTACTTGGCCATTCTTTGTATTTTTCCATTTCTTTACTGAAACTTTCTAGTTTCCATTTGTTCCAAATGCTTTTGAAATTATTGTTAGAGAAGTTTTATAATAGCTGTTTTAAAGTCTTTGCCAGATAATTCTGATATTTGAATCATCTCAGCATTGACTTGTGTTTACAGTCTTTTTACCTGTGAGTTGAGACTTACTTGGTTCTTCATATGCCAAATAATTTGAGAATTTCACTTAAACATTTACTCAATGAGATACCAAGTCTTCTTTAAGTCCTATAAAGAGTGTTGCTATTCTCGTATTAGGATGCAATTCACCAAATTAGGTTCAGGCTGTAAGATGCAACCTATCTTTGGAGGAGGGCTATAGTTACAATTGCACGACAGTTTTTAGACTACAGTATAGTACTAAAGCGATCTGGTCCATGTGTGCCACCTAGTGGTCAGTCTGGGACCTGAATAAGGGCAAATTCAGTTCTCAGAGTCTTTAATATGCTAATAGGCGCACGGCAACCGGAGTACAACTTGCAATTGTTTGTAAACAATTTTACAGGGTTACTTTCACAACTTCCTTCCTCCTCATGATCTCTTACATTCTCTGGTGTTGTTTTTGGTTCTTCAGCTAGAAAGATAGAGGTTTACTGAAGGCTCCCTGCCATACACTTCCACGGTCACGTCCCTATCAGGCCAGGTGGCAGGAGATAAACGGATGAAATGGTAAACTCAGTGCCAGTTCAGTGCCTTACAGGGTGGCGTTTTTCCTCAGCCCTCCCGTCACTTTTTATTCCACTCATTTTGCGCAGTTTTCATGGCTGTGTTGAGTGGAAGAACGCAGGAGCTGTGTACTTAAGTCATCTTTCCCCTCGTCATGGTTTTTCCACCAATATTTTGAGTCTGTAAATTTCCTTTCCTAAGCGCCAAGTCCTGAGAAGTTCGAGACACGGTACAAAAAAATTTTGTTTCCTTTTCCTGAATGTCTGTATGTTTTATCAAGACTAAGCTAATCTCATTAAATGGATTGAGAAATGTATGCTTTTTAAAAAAAAATAAGAAAGCTAGAATTTTCACTAATAAATCCAACTGGCATTTTCTTTGTGAGAAGGTCTAAATTATTGGGTTGCTTTTGCTACTTTGGGAAATGTTCAGCCATGCTTCTTGTGTTATTTTTAAGTTGCATTTTCCCAGGACTTTCTGTTTTGCTTAAATTTTCAAAGACAATAAGATATATTATATATCTTATGATCTTTTCAATGTCTTTACAATCTTTGGTTATGTTCCCATTTCCCTGATTTTAGATGTTTATAAAACTTTTGTCAGTCTCAAATAGATGTAAATCTGCCTGACCTTGGATAGGAAATGGTTTCTTAGCTATGACTCCAAAAGCATAAATAGTCAAAAGAAAAAAACAAATAAGACAGTCAAATTTAAAAACTCTTATATTTCAAAGGACAGTATAAAAGAAGGGAAAAGAGATCTCAAGAAAGTAAAAAGAATTGAGAAAATACCGGAAACGCATGTATCTGACCAGGGACTTGTGTTAAAATATTTAAAGAATTCATACAAGTCCATGATAAAAGGGCAGACAACTCAATTAAAAGATGAGGAGAGGATCTGAATAGAAATTTCTACAAAAATACACGAAAAGTTAATGAGCACACAGTGGGGGGAGGTGCTTGGTATCATTGATTCTCAGGTGTCTTAGTTACTTTTCACTGGTTGCTGAGACAAAATACCTGCCACCCAAAATGAAGGAAGGATGCGCAGAACCCAGGGAGAGAACTATGTGCCTTCTGTGAACCCTCCATGTTGGGCCAAGAGGCAGCAACCAGAAGGAAGCCCGCCTGCCTCCCTGGTGAGTTTGTGCGACTGCGCAAACTCCAGGAAGAGAAAGAGAGGTGTGTCCCATAGGCCTACCAGCACACGGGCTATGAATCAAGGGCCTCCCCACCGCCCCCCATAAGCATCCTGCTTGCTCAGAGGACCTGCTAAGTTCATAGCAACTAAGGTACATAAAGCAACTAAATGCTTGTATTGTTAGATTATTTTGCAGGCCTGGTGCCCGCAGTCTCAGCATTCCTTGGGTAGATGACATTTTCTAGTGTGGCAAATAGGTGGGATTGTCCTCTGTCTTGTCTTCGAGCCCCAATATTGTTGTCATTGTTTTGCTTAATTTTGTTTAATTTTCGTTTCCTTTTTTTTTTCTTCTTCTTCATTTCACATCCTGTTTTCATTGGTTTTACTGTGTTTTGTTTTTGGTTTGTTTTTGCTATGCCTGATGGAATGGTCAACTATTCTGAAAGTAACAAGATGCAATATAGTAGCTATTGTTTTCATAGTATCTCTCTTTGAAGTTCTATGCCAGTTCTACTGCTTGTTTTGATTGTTCTGTGATCTTTTGTTGGATTTTACTATCTTTGAAATAAAATTTAAAAAAATGAAGGAAGGAAAAGTTTATTTATCTTACAGTTTTTGGAGGTTTCAGTTCATCATCAGCTGGCTTGAAGGCAGGGTGGCATGGCACTGGGGCAACACTTCAAGGGAGCAGCTGAGCAAAAGCAACCAGAGTAAATAGGGGGCAAGAGCAAGCCTCTTTTTCTCCCTTATGTTGTACACAGGTCACCCCTCCTCCAGGGTGGGTGTAGCATTCACAAATCTCCTTGCCCTCCTTTGCACAGGATGAGGGTATTTACAAAGTAAGAACCCTGGCTCCCTGCTCAGTCTCTCAGTTAAGCTTCTAAACTTCTCAAGTTGACACTGTGTATCAACCATAACATCAGGGAAATGCAAATCAATCCCGCAAGATAGCTATACTTAAAAAGAAGACATAATAAGTGTTGGTGAGGTTTTGGAAAAATTGAACTCTTTATATAATGTTGGCGAAAATGTAAAATGGTGCAACTGTCTTGGAAAACCATATAAAGATTTCTCAAATGGTTAAACATAGAGTTACTATATGACTATATGACTACAGTGTTACCTTGGTTCATGTGCTTAATTCTTTCCACGATTCTGGTCACAAACGGAATTGGATAAGAACTGAGTCAAATTTCCCCATAATGTTAACATTAAACTTAGGTACTAAATTTGATTTGGTTCTTGTCTGATTTGGTTTGCAACTGGAATCATGGAAAGAATTAAGTTCGTGAACCGAGGTACCATCCTGATTTCACTGCTAGGTATACATACTCAAAAGACATAAAAACACACATGCACACAAAAATCTGTACAGAATGTTGATAGCAGTATTATCCCTGACAGTCCCAAAGTGGAAACAATCCAAATGTCCATCAACCGATAAATAGTTAGAGTATAGCATATCCATACAGTGAAATAGTATTTAACCATTAAAAAGAATGAAGTGCTGATTTGTACTACAACATGAATGAGGCTTAAAACATACTAGGTGAAACAAGTCAGTCATAAAGGACCACATATTGTGTAATTCCATTTATAGTAATATAAATATTCACATTTCAATGCCCAAAATACTTACAGGTAGATAAAGAAGTAGAGACAGAAAATAAATTCTTATAGAGACAGAAAGTAGATTGTTGTTTCCTAAAAACAGGGGTTTGAGGAGGTAAGTACTCATGGGTATGGGCTTCTTTTGGGGGTGACAAAGTGTTCTAAAATGGATTGTGATTAACTATCACAGATAGATACATACTTCATGCATATACAGTGGTACTTTGGTTCATGAATACTTCTGTTCATGAGCAATTTGGTTTGCAGACAAAAGCATTTGGCAAAACTTGTTTTGTTTGCAAACTCTTATGTCAGGTGACAAACCTCTATGTCAGAGGCCATCTTTCCTGAGTAAACATAGATGTGGCCATCTTTCCAAACATTACAGAACACATTAAGCTTGTGAAGCAAGGTACCACTGTATTTGCATGGGTGATTGGTGTGAAATGTGCATTACAGCTCAGTAAAGTTGCCAGAAGAGACTGTGACTCAGTCATTCTCTCGCTCAGATTATTCACTCTCGGGAATGTCAAACTCTGTGTTGTGAGCAGCCTGTGGTGCGAGAGGCCCATGCGGCAGAGTACTGAGCCTCTTGCTAACAGCCATGTGAAAGACTTTGAAAGTGAGCTCTCCGATCCCTCACTTTCAATCAAATTGTCAATGGCTGCACCTCTGTATAACTGCTTGACTGCAACCTCAGAAGAGATCCTAGGTCAGAACCAACCAGAAAACATGCCCAGAGCCCAGGTCCCTAAGAACCATGTGAAATAAATGTTTGTTATTTTGAGGTACTAAACTTTTTTCTTTTTTCTTTTGGAGGCACTGGGGATCAAACTTACAACCTCGCACCTGCCAGGGCAGGTGCTTAAGCCACTGAGCCAAACTCCCAGCCCTGGTTTTTTGAGGCAGGGTCACACTGTGTAGCTCAGACCGGCCTCAAACTCACAACGCTCCTCCTACCTCAGCCTCCTGAGTGCTGGGATTAAAGGCGTGTGCCACCATGCCCGGCTCCTGGTTTTTTTTTTGGAGGCAGGGTCGCACTACATAGCTCAGGCCGGCCTTGCTTGAGTTGTAGCCCAAGCCGGCCTTGAACTCACAACGCTCCTCCTACCTCAGCCTCCCGAGTGCTGGGATTAAAGGTGTGCGCCACCATGCCTGGCTTGAGGTACTAAGCTTTAAGATAATTTATTATATAATAATAGATAATATAAATGTATCTGTCTCTTTAAGATAAGACTTTCTTTTTTTTTTTTTTTTTTTTTTTTAAGACAAGACTTTCTAGTGGCACATACCTGTGATTCCAGCACTCTGAAAGGTTGAGGCAGGAAGATAGAAAGTCTGGAAAATTTAGTGGCTTAGTGAGACCCTTCTCAAAATTTTAATATCCTGGATGTCTGTTTGAATCTGTTTCATGGATTCCATTTCTTTCCTATGTTGGACATTTATGGTTTCCATCTTTTTTCTAAGTACTGCTATTTTTTTTTTTTAATGTATGTCTGCCCTAGAATCACTAACAATGTCTTTGTTTTTGCTGGTTTTTAATTTTTTTTTTTTTTTTTTTTTTTTTTTTTTTTTTTTTTTTTTTTTTTTTTTTTTTTTTTTTTTTTTTTTTTTTTTTTTTTTTTTTTTTTTTTTTTTTTTTTTTTTTTTTTTTTTTTTTTTTTTTTTTTTTTTTTTTTTTTTTTTGAGACAAGGTCTCACTGTGTAGTTCAGGCTGGTCTTGAGTTCACTATGTATACTGGGCTGGACTTGAACTCACAATGATTCTCCTGTCTTGAGCATGTCTATCATGATGGTCACTATTTCTGAAAGATTATTTGCAATTTGATCTTTCCTAGAGCTTTATTTATCTGCTTTGTTACTTCACTGTTACCACTTCTGAAAGTATAGGTGGGTGGTTTTTTTTTTTTTTTTGCGGCACTGGGGATCGAACTAACAGCCTCACACCTGCCAGACAGGCACTTAAGGCACTGAGCCAAACTCCCAGACTTGGTTTTTTGAGGTAGGGTCACACTATGTAGCTCAGGCCGGCCTTGTGCTCACTTTGTAGCCCAAGTGGACCTCGAACTCACAACGCTCCTCCTACCTCAGCCTCCCAAGTGCTGGAATTAAAGGCGTGCGCCACCACGCCCGGCTAGGTGGGTGGCTTTCAAAACTTCATTGTCCCCTGGGTTTGCCTTTGGTGAGCTGAAATTCTGGGATTGCATATTGCTTAAGTGTCTTCTCATTTTCTATTTTTTTTTTTTTTAGTTTAATTCCCAGGTTGATGCTTATAAATTGCTTATGACAGGCAGCTCTATCACTAGTATTTAGAACCCTTAGGAAATGACTGCTTCTCAAAATGTCTTCCAGGTACAGCTGGCTTTTGGATTTTGATTCTGTTGCAAGATTCACCTCTTCAATTTATTGGTAGTGAGAAATTGCTGCATTATTGGCGTAGCTCCCGGTTCTTTGGCACTGGCCTATAGTATTGTTTATAGGCAATCTCAATCTTGGCATACCAGGACAATTGACTATAAAAATTATAACACATTGGCTAAAATATTATGATCAACAATAATAACGATAGTATCAAATACAGCCTAGAAAACAACAAACTGAGGTAACTATTAATTGGCCACCTCTAACCATATGAACTAGGTTTGTGATTATATAACAAAATCAAAACGAACCAGAAAATTATATATGGTAAATATGCCTTGAGTATGGTAAATTTACCATCAGGGAAGAAAATTTAAAAGAGGATAGGGAAAAAAATAGAGAAATAGAAGAGGAAGAGATTAGAAACAAGGATGGAGGGCAAAGGAAGATTATGCAAACTGGTGAAGAAGACAGTAAGGAAGAAATAAAAAGAGCGGAACAGAACAGCAACAACAAAACTAGAAACAGTGTTCACACTAATATAAAAACAAGAACAAATAATCAAGAAAAAAACAAAAAAGAAAAGAAAAAGAAAAAAACATCCACCTCAGTGTGTTTCTGGTGTCACTGGGCAGAGTGGACAAAGCCCAAATCCATGTAGACTAATCCCAGCAAGCCAGCTGCAGATTTACAGTGGGGCAGTGGATAATCCCAGCAAGCCTGCACCTTTAGTTCCACTGAAATTCAAGCTGGTTTCTGACTGTGAGGCTGGAACCCAATTTACTCAGCCTGCAACAATCCGTGTGCCTCCTGTCAGCTTGAACTCAGCTCCCTGCTGACTTGAACTCAGTTCTGCCTCACTCTGACACTGGGAACTGCTTAGATGGAGTCAGCCCACAGCTGCTCTTAAGTTCTGAGTCAGCTGGCCTCTTTCCAAGATTGTACCAGCCAATCACCCTCTCCTGGGGGATGCCCAAACCCAAATAACTTACCACCCACTGCAGTCCCTGTGTTCACTGCTCCACTCCACTGGTACATTTCTCCATGGAGGCCTCTAGGGTTACCAGTCGTCACTGTGCATCTGCAGGCTGGAGCCCACCTTGCGCACACATGCTGTGAGCCAAGGTTCAAGGGGAAAGTGCTGCCTGCCATCTCCTTCTGTCCTGAGATCTGTCTCTTCACTTTCCCCATGGGGTTTCTCACTTCACATCTTTCCTGGGTCTCCTAGGGACTGGTTTCCCTCCTTCTATCCTTCCTCACATTGCTATATTCCAGTGTCCGGACATCAAATCTCAGAGAGGCTGTTTCTCTGCTATTCACCACTCCACCATCTTCCCCCTCTCTCAAAATTTTAAATGACTGGGGAAGCAGCTTGGTACAAAGTTCCTGGGTTCAGTCCCCAGTACCAACTAACAAAAAAAACAAGCAAAATTTAGAAAAAAAGAATTTCTCATAAAGTTTACATTTTACACTATTTATGAAAATTTCTGGTACATTTTGTTCCTTTGATTAAATGTATTACTACAAATAAGCATAATAAAATCAATCCAAACAAAGTTTTTAACATTCAGAATCTTATGGAGATGGGATATGTTTTAAAATCTGTTACACTTACATTACATATTTTTGTTACAAAGAAATATCAATATAAATCTCCATACCATGCCCATAATTCCAACAATTCAGGAGGTTGAAGCAGGAGTACTACAAGTTCCAGGCCAGTCTGGGCAATTCAGACACTGTCTCAAAATAGAAAATAAAAAGGTTTGGGGATGTAGCTCGGTGGTAGAAAATCCATGGGTTTGATTCTCCAATAAAAAGAGGGAGAAATAGGAAGAAAATGAGAAGGGAAGGGAGGAAAAAGGAAAAGAAAAAGAAGAAAAAGGAAGAGGAAGAAGAAGAGGAGGAAAAAGAAGAAAGGAGGAAGAGGTAGAAGATAAGCACAAAAAAATTCCTCACAGTATAAACTTTTTAGAGGGCAGTTGCAATGGCAGTAAATATACAAAGAAAAAAGGATATAAAACTTCTTTTTCATCTCTTTGGATGATGGGTACCAAACTGCTGTGATATTTAATTTCCACTGTATAATTTAAAAGAATAGTGTAACAATTTTATTTGAAAAGTTCAATATTTACAGTATGCTAGAAAATATATCTGCTGCAATTAATTAAGATAGTATAAAGAAATTTAAATGCTAGTTAAAAATGTACAAGGACATGTGGATTTTTAAAACTTAGGGAATCCTTTCTGAGGATATGCAAAAATAAAATAGTATGAGAAATACTGAAGGCCTGCATGGTGACTCATGCCTGTAATCCCAGTATTTACGGAGGCTGAGGCAGAAAGATCACAAGTTCATGTCTCACCTGGGCAATTTAACAAAATTATGTCTCCAGATTAAAAAAAAAAAAAAAAGGAATGGAGATATAGCTAAGTGTTATAACAGGCCTGGTTTTGATCCCCAGAAAAACACATGCACACAAGCGCACACCTGTGCCCACACGCACACAGAGAGACTAAATTACAAGCATATTTAAAACAAAGTTTTTTTCCAGGTATTTTATGAATATCAAAGCAAAGCCTGGAAGACTCAAGGATATAATTTATGCTAAGTAATAAAATGGAAAGAGTCCAAAACTAAATTTTGGGAACAATCCAAATACCCATCAATCAAGGAATGGATAAAAAGACGTGGTATTTTTATATGATGGAGTGTTACTCAGCTATAAAGAAAGATAAACTCATTACTTTTATAGGTAAATGGATGAAACTAGAGACCATACTCATAAGTGAAATAAATCAGACTTGCATGTGTAAACATTATATTGTCTCCCTAGTGTAAGAAACTGAAAGAGTAAAGATTCAAAAAGCACAATAGATATTGTGAAAGGGAAAGAAACTACTCAAAAGGAAAGAACAACTGGGATGGGGGAAAGGAGAAAAGAAGGAAGGGAAAAAAATATATATATATACATACATACACACAAGACAGCTAAGATAATTGCACTATTCATTCCATTAGTTCATTGAAAGGAACAATTAGTGCTTATATTGTTTCATCAATTTTGTATGCCTATATCTGGTAATCTGAGCAACTATTTTGGAGACAACAATATGCAAAATAATAACCACTGTTAATTTCCTGTGATCTTGTTTTGAAATTCTGTATTGTTTTGGGGTTTTTTTTAATTCTATTTAAAATAAAAAAAACTAGACCACCTTCTCCACATAAGAGTTGCCTCTGGCTGCAAAAGGAGGCCAGCTGGAGAAAAGAAGAATTAGGGTTTGCCAGGCAAAATGGCACATGCCTGTAGTCCCAGCACTTCAGAGGCTGAGGCAAAAGGATCACTGTGAGTTCCAGGCCAGCTTGGGTGACAAAGTGAGTTCAAAGCCAGCTTGAACTGCATAGTGAAACCCTGTCTCAAAAAGGAGAGGAAGGTTATAGCAATCCCAAATATTGAGTATGGTAATCCAAGTACTGTAATCCTTTCTCTAGTCTTCCTCACAATCCAAGAAGTTATAATTTCACTGAGACGTTTTTGGAATCCTGGCAAGTTAATTCCAATCTACCATCCCCAATGCAACCCACAGCGAGAGTAAAGACACCAACACATATTCAAAGTTAAGGGCAACCAAGGGGTCCTGAGTCCAATCCTCATGAGGACATACAGACAAAGGCCTTGATCCTAGGTCTCTCCCAGAATTTATTATCTTGTGAAGCAAGGGGGTGGTTTGAGGATGAGTGACAGTGAGGATGGCGGGAACTACATGAGTAGCTTGGGCTGGCTGGCCAGGTAGTGAGAAAGGTATCTGCAAAATGCAGAGATAAAGATATGCAGGGGAATCAATTTGCATAACGCAATCAAGATATCAACTGAATTGTTTTAGGAGGCTGCTGCTTCAGTTTCTGATATGCAAACTTTATGCCCTGGGAACTCACAGTGTCTTTCTCATGTTTCTCGAGGCTCATCCCCAGTTGACATTCCTGCAGCTCATTGGCTCTGCCACCCCGCTGTGCTTTATATATTTTACAAATGTCACTATGGGAGGAAACAGGACACTGTCTGATGGCTTTAGAGATTACAGACCAGACCTCAGCTAGCCTTATTTGCAATGCTTAGAGCCAATTGAAGAGAGAAGAAATACCATAGTCAGCTCTGTATATATCAACATAAGGGCATAAGTCTCCACATAATCAAAGTTGCAGCAATTGTTCTGTGTTCAAGGGAACCTGTTCAAGTTGTCTCCCACAAAAGGTGGTGGGGAGAGAGTATTAGGGTTTGGTGAAAGTCTCGGTACCCTACTCTCATCCCTAGATTGAGTGAAGGGATGACCCACAGTGGAGTTTTGGTTAACCATCAAAGTCCAAGCTGGCTTTCTGTCTGGAATTCTGTAAAGCACGAATGTAGAGGTGAAGGTAGGATAACTGTTGGGAGGTGCTGAGAGCAGAGAGGCTCCAAGCAGCATCCATTCACCTCCTATTGTCCTGGAGTGGCTCTGGTGAGGTCAGTTTTTCTTTGTCCTCAAGGTGGACCCCAATATTAGCAGAAGGGAAAGCAAGAGGATCTACAGGAGGACACTGGGTGAGGACTGACAACCAAGGACTCAGGGCTCAACACATTTCAGCAAGTGCCAGCATGGGATGGTGACTCTGATTAAATACCCAGTGCACTGAGTTCCATCTCAGTGGATGTGATGCAGGCTTCTGAGATCACAGGCCAAATGCATTTGAATTCCTTCTACTCCTGAGACAGGTAGGATGTTGCAAAACTTTCTGGGAAAGGAGGCCCAACAAGATCCTAGAACACATGCACAGAACAGTTCCCAAAGTCCTGCATGGGGACTTGCAAGAATGCAAGTAAGTTTTCAACAGGGTGGCCTGGACCTAATGTCAGCCTGAGGAGTGGTTGATACAAAAAGGACCGTCCACACTGAGTTTTTGCCACTGTGTTCTGTCTTGCATGGTGGCCCACCCTCACGCTGTAGGGTGTCCTTCTTTTCTACTTTTACTTGACCCAAACTCACTCACTCTGCAGAGCTGATTTCTTTTCTTACCTTTAATAAAACTTTTCTACTGTTTGAGCTTGTCTTGACCAATTCTTTGCTCAGGACAGAAAGAACCTAGAAACCACCTCCCGGAGACTTCAGCACCACAAAAATCTAACACTCCCAACTCCAAAGCCATACCATTGTAGGTCATAGATGACAGCCTGGAAAGAAAGGGTAAGATCTAGAATTTGACTTATTTAACCTGATTTATTTGAACTATAATCAATTTAAATTTAATTCTGCCTTAAGATAGAATGGAGCTCAAGATAAAACTTGTGTGGGTTTGGTTTTTTTTTTTTTTTTTTTGGTACATTATTTGCTCTCAGGTTTGTAGACTGAAAATCTGTACTTGCTATATTAGGACAAGTTCCACCTCAGAACTTATGGGAGCATGGAATCTATGAGGTCAAGCTCAGGAAGTGATCATTTTAAATAAATTCCCCAAATGAAGGTTTAGTGACATCAACTTTAGGATTTTCCCACTTGGCTCATGACACCATTCTTATTTTGATGAATACTTACTTATCATTTATTCTCTACTGCCTAGCTCCTTTTCATTTGGTGCTACCAGTACTTATCTTCAGTTCATGTGGCATCTTTACTATTATGTCTCCAGAGGGTAGATTTTTTAATCTAGGGTCTGTGAGAAAATCTATACCAATAAAAGAATTAGAGATATATGATTACAAGGAGAAACAAAATCATTTTATTAGGGAAGAGAAATCATTTTATCAGAGAAAGGAAAGAAAACAAGTAGAAAAGTTAGGGGAGTCTGGAGCAAGAACTCAGCTGGGGGGGGGTGGTCTTTGCCCTAAACCTCTTTTATTACATAATGAGACAGAGACTCTCCCCCCTTGAGAGGTGTTATAACTTGATTGGTTATTTTGGACTCTGAGACCTTCCATTGCCTATGTGCGCATTCTTGGATAAGCACTTTTGTGGTCTCATTGTGCTGAGTGCATATCTGGTGAGATTTTCAGCAGAGCCTCCACATTCAAGAATGAGTTAGCAAAAAGAGATACATGTATTTTTTAGCACATTAACATGATGAGAGGTAATTAAATATATGTTTGTACGTGTGTGTGTGTGTGTGTGTGAGTGACTGTCTAGGTGTTGGTGCATATTTTATATACTGAGTTTTTATAATATAGTCCCTGCTTCTTCCCTTTGTTTGTCTTATGCTTCATTGGAAATGGAGAGAGGAAGGAATTATGTTTGGCATGAAATGAGTCAGGCCTTCTTATCAGCTCTGTTTTTCTTATCTACCCTGTCCAGCAGAGGTTTAATTCTATTTTCCAGAAACCTCACTGAGGCTCATTAACTTTCCCTGCCTGTTCCCCAACTTTCCTTACATGTTCCTCTGAGACATCTATCTAGCTGCTACTGGGGAAACAGATGATGACCAATCTGGCTTCCTCATGCTGAGTGAGGTCATTGTTGTGGCCAGCGATGGAAGTCCTCAGTAGGGAGGGTTGACCAGTTGGCCTCGATAGAAGGAGGAAGTCTTCAACTGAGGTTTCATTGAACCACCAACTGAAGTTTTATGGCATTTATTTTTTTCTGTACTAAAATGAGAGACAAAGTTGAGACTACATGGCCCAAATAAGCATAACAAGAACATGGTTGCCAAAGCACCCAGCGAGGGTAATAATTGAGAGGACACAGACGGAAGTCATCCTTTAACTTGTCATATAACTTGGGAGGCCAGAGAGTCTGTAATGCCCTGGTCATGTAACCGTTTGGTTTTTCATAAAATAACTTGAGTCCCATCTCCACCTGTTTGGAGTTGTTAATGTGTGTGCAGCAGGTATCATTTAGCACTGCATAGGTGGCTCCTTCCTGGGCAAGCATCCAGTCCAGAATTTGACAATATTTTAGCATCATTCCTACAAGTGAATTGAGAGAAGTCACTGAAATTACTTCCTGTTTCCTGAGCCACCTCAGCCATGTTAGCAGTGAGGTTGGATATTTGGGCCAAATTGGCAAATACTCCATGGTTAATTCCTCCCAATGCAGCTAGGAGGGTTGTAATTCCCAGAACAATGAGGGTGACAGGCTCTCTCATACAGACGAAGAGCTATCAGTGTCCCTCTGGTGAACCTGTTTTAATTGCTCTGGATCAGAATGATAAAGGCAGTTACGACATCAGGATTGGGGCTTAGCTAAACAACTCCTCAGCTTTTTCTACATTTATAGGGGTCTAAGTATTATATTACCCAGGACTGAAATTTATCTTGGACTTGTCATCTCCCATAGAACAAGTACCCAGTGGGGAATCATAGGAAAGTTGAGGTTCCATTTATGAGATTAGTTGGAAGTAGATTTTTTTGTATAACTGGAATTATCTTTTTTTAATTTTTAACTAGCCATTTGCTCAAGAACAGTTTCAAAACTTGATAAAATTAAATGTATGTTCACATAAGAAACACTTTTAACTCATCCATGAATCCAAACATGTCAAAATGTAAATTTAAAATTTGTAGGGCTGACAATATACCTCAGTGGTAGAGTAGTTGCCTAACATGTGCAAGGCTCTAGTTTCAACCTAAAAACAAGAAAACAAACAAAACACATACATACATACACAGCCACATACACTTGCACACCTTGATTTAACAGAAAAACACTACTCCATTAACCTTTACAGCATAGAATTTTATCTCGTGGTCTTTGAGAAACTATTAAGTAGAAATACATAGTCTAGAGACGGACTTTAAGAACAAGACACTATGCCGGGCGTGGTGGCGCACGCCTTTAATCCCAGCACTCGGGAGGCTGAGGTAGGCGGAGCGTTGTGAGTTCGAGGCCGGCTTGGGCTACAACGCGGCACAAGGCCGGCCTGAGCTACATAGTGCGACCCTGCCTCAAAAAACCAGGGCCGGGAGTTTGGCTCAGTGGCTTAAGCGCCTACCCTGGCAGGCGCGAGGCTGTGAGTTCAATCCCCGGTGCTGCAAAAATAAAATAAAATAAAATAAAATAAAATAAAAAAGAGCAAGTCACTAACAAAGACAATATAATTTATAACATGTTTCTTGTGAGATTTCGAAAGCATTATATGTGGATTAATTTGCATTGGACTTTTCGTATTTCCTATATTTATATGATTTCTCTTCAGTTGGAACTTTCACATGTCTTTGAACTTATTATTTGTAGTACTGAGGACTAAATCTAGGGGCTCACACATGCTAGGCAAGTGCTGTCCCACTAAGCTACATCCCATCTTCTTTGAAATAATTGTTGAAATTAAAACCTTGTGTTTTTCACATTTACATGGTTTCTATTTATTACATAGTCTCACATTTTTATAAGAATGTGGTTAACCAGAAGCCCTTCTCACATATGTAAGCAATGCCTTCATCCCTTGAATTTGAATGAAATACAGCATTAGAGACATTTACTACATTGGTTATATTCATAAGGCTTCTCTCCAATATTCTTTTTTCCCCTATATTTGAAATTCACTGCAAAAAATGGATGCTTTTCTACAACCCCTACATTTATAAAAAGTTCATCAGCAGTGTGTATGATCACACCTTTGAATATTTTCAAGAGAAAATAAGGTACTTACATATTCTTTACATTCCTAAGATTTCTTTTTTTTTTTCCCCCAACCAAATTCTTTTTTTTTTTTATTTAAGAGAAAATAGATACAGAAGCTAGAAATAAAAGTCAAAAAAGACAGACAAACAACAACAACAGATCTGATACGATAACATTGTAGGTTTACACACTGAGGTGGTTGAAGTTTGGCAGTAGTTACAATATTGCATATCATTACCTTCCTAGGGGTTGGGGATATTGACAGATATAGAC
>RJWM01024135.1:0-31139 GCA_004363535.1 Dasyprocta punctata | reverse complement strand
AGTGCCCAGGGCTGGACCAGCTTTGTTCGGTCGCTCGCTGGCCCGGAGCCCCACGGGGGTGCAGCGCCCGCGAGGGTGTGTCCAGGCCCCGGGCCATTGTCGCTGCCCAGCGAGCCGGGCGGAGGGCGGGGCGACTCCTCCTCTCCGTCCGCGGCCCCTTTCTCCTGCCCCGGCCGCGGTAATCCACATTCCGGGCGGCGGCTCCCGTCCCCGCATTGTCCCTCCTCCGGCCGTCCTCCAGGAGTGACCCTTGAAAGCTTCGCGACAAAGGCGCCGGCCCCACAGTGCCTCCGAGCCCCTTTCTTCTCGCTCCTCTCCCTCTCGCGCACTCATTTTTTAAGCTTTCTGACCTAGCCGGGCTATTTAATCTTCCCGAGTTGTTCGAGATGTCACTTACCTCTGAGGCCGGGACAATGACAAAGAAACACTTCCAGCCTCAATGCGGCCTGAATGCCCCGGCTTTGAAGAGGCCCTTGAGCCTCTGTTCCGGCCGGCAGCTTTGTGTCTGTCCCTCGCCTCTGGGAAGCCTCCCGCACAGAAAGCACAGTGGCCGCTTTGTCTGCGCGGAAGGCCCAGTTCAAATCCCAGCGCGGGCCGCAGCCATCCATCACTGCACTGCCTCGGGCCTCAGTTTCCCCACCTTTCCTGCTCTGTAGAATTCGAGTGATTCTGTTCCAAGAACTGAATGGTGACAGAAAGCTGTGCGGCCCTGGGCACCAGCCCGGAAGTGACGGCAGTGTCATTGGTTAGTTGATTGGGAAGCCGGGCACGACGGCCCACATCTACGATCCCAGCACTCGGGAGGCTGAGGCAGGAGGATTGCTGTGAGTTCAAGGTCGGCATGGGTATATATAACAAGGCTCAATAAAATTAATTGGCTGATGCTATAATTTCCTGGTCACTGATGAGCCGGCTGTGGGATTCCTTCCTTCCTGCGTATGGAAACCAGTGTGAGTGCCACTCATCAACCATCCCGTGCTGAGGTCCAAGGCCCGCGACGCTGTCACCCCACTGCCTTCCCACACCCAGGGTGTCCTTGCACGGGCCCCTCCACCCCTGTCCTCATCACTCCAGGACAGTGTGTGACTCCCTAGTACCTCAGCCGAGGGCTCCCAAATCCCCCACAGCTGTGAGCTTGAAGACCTGGGGACGCCTGTAGGTGCCAGCTCACCAGCCCAGTTTGACACCCCAGAGG
Organism: Dasyprocta punctata; assembly: GCA_004363535.1. Lineage (NCBI taxonomy): Eukaryota > Metazoa > Chordata > Mammalia > Rodentia > Dasyproctidae > Dasyprocta > Dasyprocta punctata. The sequence continues at coordinate 29,944 of RJWM01024135.1, read as the reverse complement.
CGAGCGTTGATCGACTCATAGACCACCCTCATTGCAGGCAGCAAGAACCTCGGTCTCAAGCTGCAGCTCTGATGCCCAGAGCTTCCAATGAGGCGCTCGTATCCACTCAGTGTCCCTGCTGCCCAGTCTGGTGTGCCAGGCCATGCACTTTACGAGAAATAGGCCTAGTCCCCATTTTATTTACTTTTTTGAGACAACTCTTGCTATGTAGCTCAGACTGGCCTCAAACTTGCAGCAATCCTCCTGCCTCAGCCTCCTGAGTGCCGGGCTCACAGCCGTGTGCATCATGCCCGGCTTCTGTACCCATCTGCGAGAAGACAGAGCCGAGCTGCTGGTGACCGGCAGACAGGGCCGCCGCCCTCCGAGTGAGCGTCTGACTCCGTCCCCTGCGGCTCCACACGCCAAGGAACCAGCCCGCTCCCTGTCACCTGGGTGGCGCTGGCCACTCGCGCCGAGGCCGGAGTCGGACGCTGCTCTTTGGGGAGCCGTGTGCGGGCGCCGGCGCCCCCGGAGCTTTTCACTTCCCATATCAATCACGGAGCAAGTTGAAGTTCGGATAAAGGCGGCTGGGTTTCTCCTAATTGTTCCGGCTTCAGCCCGGCTGTGCGCGCTGCCGGCCTGGGCCCCTGGGCTCGCGGCGGGGGGCTGGGCCTGCGCGCTCCAGCAGCCCTCGCGGCCCTTGCAGCCCCGGCCCGAGATGCCCTGTGAACATCGCCCTTTGCCGCACGCATTCTCCCCGCGGCGGGGCACAGTGTTTGCGGATTTAAAGGTTCATTTGCACAATGCTTTTGTCAGGAGCAGCCCGGAGCAAAGTGAGACGCGCTCTTCTCCCCCGGTTACCACCCCGGCCCTCCCCGAGAATCTACAAGCCCGCCGATTCAGCACGGAGAATGTCAGTTTGAAAATTACGTTTTTAAGATGACTTGCCTGCTTCCCTGGTCAGGGAGGTCAGCCACCCACCCACCCTCTGGCAACAAGCGGCCCAGGCTGTCCAGGCTGCATGCGTGCGTGCGGCACCACAGCTCCCGTCCTGAAGGCTTTGCATGGTGAGCGTCTTGCACAGTGCGCTGCGTGTACCACCGTCCTGGACCTTGTGCTGTTCGCTGGGCCTCCCGGGCTGGCACTGAGCTTTGGCTCGGGAGTCCCACATGGGCCTGGGGTGTCACAAATGCACCTAGGAAATGTCAGGCAATCAAGCAGTGGACCACAGCCACACAGCACCTGGGACACAGTCTAGGAAAATAAATTAATTGTCTGTGAGGACCCAAAGTCCTGCAGCTCCGCTAAGAAGATGTAGATAATTTTGGGGTGCAGTTTCTGCAAAGGGAAGGAAGCCCCAAGTCTGCGTCTGGATCCCCCGCAAAGCATGCACCTGGCTCATAGTAAACATCAGCTTGTATCTCTTGGGAAATTATCCCATGCTCCCTACACCCGGCACAGCCTGCACCCCTGCCCCCCATCCTGAGACTCTGCTCTGCCATCCTGGGTGGGCGGAAGAGGAGGCATTAAAAAGGTGGAGTACAGTGGGCGTGGTAGCCACACCTATGATCTCATCACTCAGGAGGCTGAGGCAGAATGATCACCTGGGTTACACAGTGAATTCAAAGCCAACCACTATGTAGTGAGACCCTGTCTAAAATATCAGAAAAAAAAGAAAAAAGAAAAAAACAGAAAAACAACAAATGCTTGCGAGGCTCTGTGGGGAAAGGAGCCTTTTTGCACTGCGGGTGAGAGTGTAACCTAGTACAACCACTATGGCAATCAGCGTGGAGATTACTCAAAAACTAAAACTAGCATTTCCACTGGACCCAGCTATCTCTCTTCATGTATCTTCCCCCAAGGAGTTGAAGACATCACATTACAGTGATGTTCATAGCAGCACAACTCCTGACAGCTAAATCCTGGAGCAGCCTGTATGTCCATCAGCAGATGAATGAATAAAGAAAATGCCATCTTCACACACCATGGAGTACTACTCTGCCAGGAAGAAGGATGGCCTGAGTCATCTGTAGCAAAATGGATGGACCTTGAGGCCACAGTGTTAAGTGAAATAAATCAGTTTAATATCACATGGCATTTCATAGATGAGAACCCTAAAACATAAATTAATAAAGGCAGACAAAGGAGAGATGGTAGGAAAGGAAAAGGCAGGCTTTGGTGGTGGTGGTGGTGGGGTGTCTTGGTTACTTTTCTCATGTTGTTGGGACAAAATACCCAACACCCAAAATTAAGGAGGAAAGGTTTATTTAGCTCACAGTTTATGGAGGTTTCAGTCCATAATCAGCTGGCTCCAAGGCAGGGTGGCATGGCACAAGGGCAACACTGCAAGGCGGCTGAAGACAGCAAAAGAAAAGCAGCAGGAAGGGACACGCCTCTTTCCCTCTCTCGTGTGGGAAACCGGCTCCCGGCCCTCGGGCGGTGGAGCACTCACACCATTTCCGTGCCCCTCTCTCGCACCAGCTCAGGATGTTTGCAAAGCAAGCGCCCGGCCCCCTGCTGAGTCGCCAGGGTAAATTTCGCTGTTCTCAAATTGATACAATGTATCCACGTCACGGGACGCAGGGCTGGCAGGCTGGGAGGGGCGGCAGATGGAGGGCGGAAGTGGCTGCGCCGCGCGGCAGACGCACACGAGCCCCTCGCAGACTGACCCGTGCGCCTTGCGCGCGCACTGATTCCAACAGAACCCTCGGGGCTGCGAAGCTGTAACCACGCCCTCCGCCCCACGCTCACTCAGAGTGGACGCCGGCGCTGGCCCGCGAGCCTTCCCTTGCTGAGGTGGCGGTGGCAACACTGCCCACCAGTGCTGAAGGGAGCCCTGTCGCATCCGTCCAAGGAGAGGGACGCAGAGTACCAGGGTTATGCTACAGAAGCGGTCACAGCCGCCATCATCCCCCTCCGGATGTAACGGCGGGTGATCAGCGCCTGCAGCGTCTCTGCAGCCATCTTGGCACCACGACCACACTAGATTGAGACGAACAGAGAGACTAAGAGAGCTGGGCGAGCTCAAGGGGCAAGTCCCAAGAGTCCTCCAGCGTGGGGGAGGGTGTGGTTCTTACTCTGGTTTGAGGGTGCGGCTGCTCCAGTAGGGTAGCTCGCTCCCCGTGGCTCAGCATGTGGGACGGGACCGGGGCTGAGCGGTTAGACAGGAGGCGCCGATTCCAGAGAGAAGAGATCGGACCAGCACAGAGTGCACTTCACACAGCGGATCTACCCCTGTGCATCCAACAGTTGCCAGCCCGAAGTAGCAGGGGAGCAAGTTGCAGCTGGACGGAACTCACATAAATGCTTTCGCTGTCATTTTACCCTCAGCAATGCAGCGCTACAACTGCCAGGCCTCGTAGCCACGCCTGTCATCCCTCACAAGGGAGGCTGAGGCAGGACGATCGCCATGAGTTCAAGGTCAGCCTGGGCTACATAATGAGACTGTGTCTCCAAACACCAAAAGAGAAAAAAAAAACAAAGATCGTGGCTACCTTCGTGGTCCAAAGGCAAGAAATACCAAATCACATCTGCTGCCTCCAAAGCCTCAGTTGCCCCGCCTCCTCCTTCCCCCTCCCAGGTATAGGGCCAGGGGCTCCCATCTCTACCTTTTCTCTGCTGTTTTCCCTCCCCTTGATTTTGTTTCTTTCTTTTGGGTTTTCTTTCTTGCTTTTTTTTTTTTTTGTACCGGGGATCGAACTCACAACTTCGTGCCTGCCAGTCAAGCGCTTAGGCCACTGAGCTAAATCCTCGATCCTGTTTTTTGAGACAGGGTCTCACTATGCATTTCAGGCTGTATGTAGCCCAGGCTGGTCTCGAATTCACAACGATCCTCCTGAGTGCTGGGATTAAAGGCGTGAGCCACCACACCCGGCTTCCCTCCCTTTGTTCGTGCTGGTAGATTTGTGTCTTTGTTTTGGAACCCAGGCCCTTCGCACTGAGCGCCCCCCACCCCCAGTCTTTTTATTTTTCATTTTCAAACGGTGCCTCACCGCTACCCAGGCTGGGCTGAACTTTCCAGCCTCCTGCCTCAGCCTCCCTGAGTGCTGGGATGACAGGTGTGCACCACCACGCTGGGTTGCATAGGATTCTTAAAAATACATATTCTTATTTTTAGTGGGCTCATAATCTGAGTTACATATTTCCGGGGTGACTGTGCCTATGTACGGGGTGCAGTCCACACGCACACGGTGGGTAATGATGGGAATCGGGTAACTGGCCGCTCGGTCCCCACAAACGTGTATTTCCTCGCTCTGGGAACATCTGACCCTCTTTGCTGGGGCTGTGAAGCTGCGCTGAGCCCTGCGGCCCGAGCTCTCCTGGCTGCCGCGCCCCAGCCTCGCCGCGCCGCCGCCGTCTTCTTTACGCCCCACGCATGCGCGAGGACGCGTGCCTTTGCCCTGCGGTTTGCTTTGCTTCGCGTTCTCAGTTCCATCCATGGTGCGGCAAATGAAGACTTGCTCTCATTTTTTTCTGACAAGGTCTCACTTGCGTGAGCCTCAGTCACCGTGACTTTGGGAGGAGTCAGCAGTCACGCAGGGGTTGCCAGATCCAGTGACTAAGGCAGATGAGGACGCAGTGTCGTGTTTTCATGTGACAGAAATTGCTGTACCTGGGTGATCGGCGCAGGCCGATCACAGAATACAGTGAGTGTTTAAATCATTTATTACAGCCAGGCATGCTGGCATGCGCCTGCCTTCCCAGGGTTTGGGAGGCTGAGGCAGGAGGTTCGCTGCAAGTCTGAGGTCAGCCTGAATTACACAGTGAGTTCAAGGCCAGCTTGGAGTACACAGTGAGTTCTCATCGGAAAAAAACCTTCCAGGCCCCAACAACTACATCAAAGTAAGCAAACAGGTGAAACACACGCCATGGTTCCTTAGATCTGAATCATGCTACCCACTTTATTTTGCTGCGTGGGGGACTCCTGGTGCTGTGCTGTCTTGGTGAAATGGGCCGTGTTCCACATGCACCGGGCACTTTATAGATTCTGCTGTAGATCCGGACCCGCCCCTTTCACCTAATTTGTGTAACAGTAGCTAACAGTGAGTTTTCCCTGTGGGGGAGTGCGCTATTAAAGGTCGCAATGGACTGATCTTTGAGCATTCCACTGGCTTCCTGCACTGGGATTGGCGTTAGATCAAAGGAAGCCACAGGTTATCCAAGGAATCTATAAATACACTGGGTACAGTGGTGTATACCTGCAATCCTGGCACTCTGAGAGGCTGAGGCAGGAGGATCACAAGTTCCAGCCCAATCTGTGCAATCTGGTGATTTGGTACCACCTTGTCTCAGCACAAAAACATGAATAAGTCAGGACTGGTGATGTAGCTCATGTAAAGGCCCTGGGTTCAGTCCCCAGGAATGATAAATCTATAAATATCTCTCAAAAGTCAAGCAAAGCTCCCTGGCCAAGGCAGGGAAGCCTGAGGCCAGGACATGTGGTCCTCTCCCCGGGGAGCGTCTGGAGACTGGAGCAGGGCACCAGGCACAGGAAGCCCGCCCTCCTCCTCCGTGTCTCTGTTCCCCATCGCACTGCTGTGCCACGTGTATCAGTGAGCCGCAGCCCGCGAGCACCACGCAGGACGGCCAGGTCCGCAGCCTCCGCCGAGCAGACCCTCGGGCGGCTGGGGGTCAGGTGTGGAAAGTCAGCGTCTTCATTGTCCAGAACCCCAAAGATTCCAAACTTGGAAATCACGAAAGCCACACCAGAGCCACGCCAGAGTGGAGCAGGGTGGAGGCTTTGAAAAGTACCAGCTTATCCGAGCCCAGCCTCGTTAGTAACCGCAGTAAAGGTGGCTCTCAAGGCTCAGAAACGCAGCTAATTAGGGCAGCAAATTCAACCTCAAAGGAGAGAGTGTGTGTGTGAGTGTGTGCACGCGCGTATGTGTGTGAAGTGCAAAGCTGTTCTCCCGGGAAGGCTAAGTATGTTTTGGACGTGGTCCAAACCTACTGCAGCACAAAACTGGAGCCACAGGGACCCGGGGAGGATGCTCCACATGGGCGTCGGCAGGCATCGGCGAGCCCATCTGTGCAGGCTGGGAGGACGAGGAGGAGGAGGAGGCCACCACCTCCAAGACACCTAAGTCTAGATGTCAAAGGAGGCTCAGCAGCTAGTGTGGCACACACCTGTGATTCCAGCACTCACTTGGGAGGCCGAGGCAGGAGAATCACTGCAAGTTTGAGGCCAGCCTTGGCTACACGGTGAGACCTCGCTCAGAAAGCCCAAACTCTGCGGATGACTCAGCGCCCCACCCACCTTCTCGAGTGAGTGGCTGGCACGGTGGTCGCAGGACAGAGTGCTGGCCATGTCCATGTCTCTCAGATAACGGATTTGGTCAGCAGGCTGAGCTGTTGCCACTGTGGGGGTACACAAGGGTCACAGGTCAGGGTCACCCTGAGGCTGGTGCGTCAGAGGTGCAGCCCCGAGCACTGTGGGATGACAGGGTGTAAGGTGACCTCCAGAGTGAAGCCACAGCGTGCAGGGCGCCCAGCCCCATGTCCCTACGGAAACCCATGCAAAGGGCCAAGAACAGAAGGCAGCTAAGAGCTAGAGATGCACACCTGCAGCCTCACACTCAGAAGGCTGAGGCAGGAGGGTCTCAGGTTCCAGCCCAATCTGGCAACTTTTCAAGACCCCATCTTGAAAATGGGGGGAGGGGTGCCGTGGATGTGGCTCAGTGCAAAGGCCCTGGGTTCAATCCTCAGTACCACAGAAGAAAACAGAAAAGGAAGAAGAGAGCGGGGAAGGGGGTCAGGCACAGTGTCTTGCGCCAGTGCAGGACAGCTGGGCCCAGGCTCGGCCGGGAAGCGCTGCAGGGACTGCTCAGTGGACGGTAGCCACAGCAAGGCCACACGAGGAGGAGGGGGCAGCAAGGAACGCGTGTGCAGGCGTGCATGGGAGTGCCTTGTGTGCCTGTGTGTGCATGCACCACCGAGCTCAACCCCAGCACTTTTTATTTTTTATTTTGAGACAGCTTCTCGCTAAGTTGCCCAGGCTGGGTTGAACTTGTGATCCTCCTGCCTCAGCCTCCCCAAGTGCTGGGTCCCAGATGTGCAGCTGACACTGAGCCCTGGAGAGAAGGAAGTAGATGCTGACGACACTACACAGGCTGAGGACGGAGGGCTCAGCGCCCTGCATGTGGCGCCATTCGGTCCCTGCCCCTCTCCACTGCGGGCCCGAAGAGCCAACGGGCGATTTCAGCACCAAAACAGGGCCAGACCAGAAGCACCAGGCCCAGTCCGCGCCCAGCACAGCAGCTCTGAGTCCTTCAGTTTCTTTTTCCACCCCCTCCCCCAGCACTGGGGATCAAACCCAGGGCCTTCGCACCGAGCTCCATTCCCAGCCTTTTTAAGTATTTTATTCTGAGACAGCATCTCGCTAAATTGTTACATTGACCACCCTGAAATGGAACTTAAGATCCTCCTGCCTCAGCCCCCCAGAGCACTGGATTCCAGGCCTGCACCTGCATATGTGGCCACAAGTGATGCTTCATCAGCAAGTGGGAGGGGCCACCAGGGTCAGACTTATTAACTGACCCCATGGGAGTGAAGTCTCTCATTCACCCCCTGATTTGTCCTTGATGTTTCGCTCACGTCTTCCTGTAATCGCATGTACGTGGGTTAGAATGCTGCCTGCTGCACGTAATCAATGTAACTACAAGGACTCTGGCAGTGAGTGGTCCACAGGTGGCCACTTTTCTTCTCCACCACCTCCATCTTTGGTCTCTCCTCATGGCAACAAAGTGGCTGCCACAGCTCCACACAGCTGCGCCCCAAGGCAGGAAGTCAGGTCTTCCTCCCACGCTGAGCTCCATTGCCAAAGTAGCCTTCCAAGACCCCACCCCAGACGCCTGGCTTCCTTCATACCACACCGTTCAGAGTTGCTTTGCATACCTGTGAGCAACCCAGTGTCAAGGGAAGAGAAGGGAATTTCCATGGTCAGGGGTGCTTCAAGGCCCTCCTGCCTATACAGGGAAGGGTGAGCCCCAAACAAACCCAAGACTCTTCTAGCACTAGAGAAGAGTCAGGTTCATGCCTGCAGACAGCAAAGACTGTGCCAGCCGGGCTGAGAAAGTCTTCAGGCCGAATGCCTGGATTCTGTCGTAGAGCTCTGGTCCTGGATGTGGATGCTGCTGGTTTCTCTCAACTCCAACTCTAGGGATTTTTAATATCTTTACATGGAGTTCCATGAAGACTTGCAATTTCACTCTTTTGTCCTTTATTGTTCTTTTTAAATGATTTCTTGAGACAGGGTCTTACTGTGTAGTGCAGGATGGCCTCGCACTTACAGAGATCCTCCTGCCTCAGCCTCCTGAGTGCTAGGATCACAGGTATGCGCCACTGCACCACACCCAGCTTTGTACCTACTTTTTTATTCAGAGCTTTTCCTAAACCTTTCCCTACCTGCACATGTAAATCCCCACAGAAACAGAAGCCGGCCCGAGTTCCCATCTCGCACCCATGTGAACACCTTCCCCATTTCAGAGCCAACTCTTCTCGGGATAGAAAGTGAGGTCGGTCTGTCAGCTTAGCCTCTGTCTTTATTCTCAATCTCCCCTGCCCTTCCAGGACTACAGCTTCAAACCCTGAGTCTCCAACTGCACGGAGTTGGAGGCTTCGACTCTTGGAAACACTAATTGTCCTGAGCCTGATGTGAAGCGACCTTGTCCTGGCCCCTGTGTCCTTGGAGACCAGAACCAAAGAGGCTTTAAAACTGGGACCAGAGACCAAATGTTTGCCTGGGCACAAATTCCTTCCGCCTCAGCCGGCTCGCTGATTAAATATTTAAGTGCCCAGGAATCTGTGATGAAATATTCATTCCCAGCCAGCTGCCATAAAATATTTAAGGGCTGGGGTCTGAGTGTGGGGCTTCCGGCCCTGGGCAGCCGAGGACATTAGAGGGGTAGAGCAGCCACTGAAGGGGGGTGAGAGGGAGTGGCATTCACCCAAAGCCCAGGCAGGACGCAGCACCGTGGATAGCCACGCCTGCCTGCTCTGTGTGGGCGATAACTCAGCCGCCTGGGGAGTGAACACCAGAATTTACCGTAGGCATGTCAGATAAGGAAACTGAGGCTCAGAGTGGTGCAAGGAGGCCAGCCAGGGCTGGTGGCCACCAAGGGACCGACACTCAGCCTGGGCTCCCCTGTGGGAAGGGATTGTGCTGTTCGGGCCTCACGCGCACCAAGGGCAAGGACACTAGCACAGTCTTTGTATTAACTGGGTAGCGTTGGCTGTAGTGTTGCAGATGGGGGGAACTGAAAGGAGGAAACTGGCCGTCCTCTTAGTCACTGGACTGCTACGGGGACAAAACACCCAGTGCTCACAGGTTACAGGAGGAGGGATTAATTTGGCTCACGGTTTCAGTGGGCTCAGTCCATGGTCAGCAGCACCAAGGCAGGAGCATCAAGGCGGAAGGGCCTGGCAGAGGAAATCTGCTCAGCTCAAGGCAGTCAGGGAGCAGAGAAGGAAAGAGGGGGAACAAGAATGCATCCTTCCAGGTCCCACCCCAGCGACCTCCTCCAACCAGGCCCCACCTCCTACAGCACAGTCAGCCCTGAGCTCATTCAGGATCCACTGATGAGCACAGCACCCCGTGATCCATCACCACACACAGGAACTGTTGGGGGACATCTTAGATCCAAAGCATAGCAGGTGTCTTTGTTGGTTCTGGATCCATGCAGGGAGGCACCTGCTTGACCAGAGCTGCAGCTGCTGCCACCACAGCAGTGCCATCTTGTGTGACAAGAGCCAGACTCTCCCCGCTCTGCTCAGTCTCCCACCAGTGCCCCCTATAGGCAGAACAGTGCACCAATGCCAGTGGCCAGGGTACCTAAGCAACGGACTTGCAGGCTTCTAGCTCCCACAGAATGCAAAGTGTGATCAAGACATACAGTGAAGGTTCAAAGTGTTTCAAAAATTTACTACAGTAAGAGATCCATTGATATGAATCTCAGAATCCTCCCCTCAGTTGAAACATACACATCCCATCGACCTTGCTGCTTCCTGCAGCAGCTCTGGAGTCCTCTTTCCTGAGGGTCTTCCCACAAGCTCATAAAAACAGGATGCTGTGTCCTCGTCCAGCTCACTCACCAGATCTGACACCCTGCGACTTTTGGCTCTTCCCAAAGTCCCAAAGACCAGGAAAGGGAGACGTTTTTAATCCATTCAGGACATTGAGGCAGCTTTTAAAGACCCTCAGGAAAGAGGACTCCAGAGCCGCTGCAGAAAGCGGCAAGGGTGATGGGATGAGTGTGCTCGAAGCGAGGGGAGGACTATGAGGGGATGCGTGGCCAAGTGTCTCTGAAACACAAACACTGCTGCGGGGAATCTGCACTCAGTGTCTGCCCCCGTCCCACCTGCACGGCCCTTGCCTATAGCCCCAGGGGCGTTGGGAGTGAGCATGACTGCGGCCAGAGACTGGAGACCCTGGCGGGACACGGAGGCCCCGGCCAGGCAGCGCATGCTCTGCAGGAGTGGGTGGGGGTGACTGTCTGGCGGGGCGGCTCAGCAAGTGCGGGGAGGCTGAGACAGGAGGATCGCAAGTTTGAGCCCAGCCTGGGCACCTTAGTGAGATCCAGTCTCAAAATACAAAACTAAAAAGGGCTCGGAGATGTGGCCCTGGGTTCAACCTCCCAGCACCACACACACACACACACACACAGATTCGCATGCACGTTAACACACAGGCACTGACTCGGAGGAAGCAGCCACACTGACTGGAAGCCTGAGATGCACCAGCCCCTCTCCTCGCTGGTCCAAAACCTGGGGGTGTGACAGTCTGAGATCCCACTTTTCCAGCTGCTGATGAGGCCAAAACTGTGGGGAAGAGCGGGCTGTGTGAGTGTGAGTGTGTGTGTGTGCGCCCACACAAGGGCACCACGCTGACTGCCAAACCACGCCTGTTCATCTTCTAGGGCTGCCAGAACAAAGTGACACAAGCGGGGTGGTTTATTTTATTTTATTTTATTTTGTCTTTTTTTAGTGTAGATTGTAGATTATTTACAAAGAATCTACATAAAAATCGACAGAACAGACAAGCAGGTTTAATAAGGCCATGGTACAAGGTCACAAAGCCGTATACAGAAATCTAGTGTTGGCCTATATACAAGCGGTGAACGATTCAAAAGTAAAATGGTAAAGGCACAGGTTACAACATCACAAAAAAGCTTGAAGTGACATTAGTGTACAAATCTACCAAAATACATTCATTATCTGTATCCTAAAAACTATAAAAACTGATCAAAAGTGCTCAAATACAACCTAAATAAGTGGAGAGAGACTATGTATGTGAATTGGACAAATATCAAAGTATTTATTCTCCCTAAACCTATCTATAGATTCACCTCAGTATCTACCAAAATCACAGCAGAATTCTTTTTTTTTTTTTTCAGTGAAGGGAAGCATTGAGTTTACTCCTGGACAGGCCATGTGGATGACAAAGGAAGCCATTGTGCTTTTTTTTTAAACTATCTTAACTATTTTTTATATACATATACATAAGCATGTACATAGTTTTTCTTTCAGCTTGTCACACAAGTGAAACAATATGATGCTTACACATGTGACTTATTTCACTAATAAGTATATTCTCAAGGCACATCTATTTAAGTATAAAAGTGTCCAGTTTATCATTCTTTATAGCTGAGATATAGTATTCCATTATACAGAAATACCACATCTTTTTTGCCCATTCCTCAGTCGTTGGGCATTTAGGGTGTTTCCAAGATCTGCCTATTATGAACTGCACTGCTATAAACATAGGTGCACATATATCATTGTGGTAGGATGTTTTTAATTCTTTTGGGAAGATACCCAGAAGGGGAATAGCTGAGTCAAATGGGAACTCCAATCCTAGCTTTTTGAGGAATCTCCACACTGACTTCCACAGTGGTTGCACCAGCCTGCATTCCCACCAGCAGTGGAAAAGGGTTCCTTTTTCCCCACAGCCCCTCTAGCACTTGTTATGGATTGACTTCTTAATACTAGCCATTCTTTCTGGGGTGAGGTGGGATCTCAGTGTTGTTTTGATTTGCATCTCTCGAATGACCAGTGCTGTTGAACATTTTTTCATGTATTTATTTGCTGTTTGTATTTCTTCATCTGAAACGTGTGTGTTCATCTCAGATGCCCATTTTTGGATTGGGTCTTTAAATCTGGGAGACTGATTTTTTTGAGTTCTTTTTATGTTCCCAGTAGTAATCCTTTATCTGAGGGACAGCGGGCAAACATTTTGTCTCATGTTGTAGGTTGTCTCTTGACTCTGTTGGTGGTTTCTCTTGCTGTGCAAAAACTTTTCAATAAGATGAGATCCCATTTGTTGATTCTTTGAGACAGTTCCTGTGTAATCTGGCTTTTATTCGTAAAATCTTTGCCTACACCAATGTCTTCAAGAGTTTTACCTACTCTATCTTCCAGCAGATTTAATGTTTCTGTTTTAATGCTGAAATCTTTAATCCATTCAGATTTTAACTTAGTACATGGTGAAAGATATGGGCCCAGTTTTAGTCTTTGGCATGTGGAAAGCCAGTTTTTCCAACACTATTTATTAAAGAGGCTAGCTCTCTTCCAAGGAATGTGTTTGGCACCTTCATCAAAGATAAAGTAGCTTAGTGTGTCTGCAGTTGTTTCTGCATCTTCTAACCTATTCCATTGATCTTTGGGTCTGTTTTTTTTTGTTTGTTTGTTTGGTTTTTGGTTTTTTTTTTGCCAGTGCCACACCGTTTTTATCACAGCAGCTTTATAGTATAATTTCAAGTCAGGAATCTTGATGTGCCCTGTCTTGTCTTTGCTGCCCAGGATTGCCTTTGCTATTTTAGATCTCTTCTGGTTCCAGATGAATTTTAGGATTGTTTTCTCTAATTCTGTGAGATATGCTATTGAAATTTTGATTGGGATTGCATTGAATCTATATAACAGTTTTGGAAGTATGGCCATTTTCACTATATTGATTCTTCCTACCCAAGAGCGCATGATATCTCTCCAATTTCTATTATCCTCTTCATGCTCCTTTTTCAGAGTACTATAGTTTTCAGTATAGAGGTCTTTTACATCTTTCGTTAGATTGATTCCTAAGTAGTTCATGGTTTTGGATGCTATTGTAAAAGGTATTGTTTCCCAGATTTCTGTCTCAGTTAGATTGTTATTCATGTACAAGAAGGCTGATTTTTGAGTATTGACTTTGTAACCAGCTATATTACTAAATCTGCTTATTAAATCTAGAAGTCTTTTAGTGGAACTTTGGGGATCTTCTAGGTAGAGTATCATGTCATCTGCAAATAATGCTAGTTTAACTTTTTCCTTTCCTATCTTTATTCCTTGTATTTCTTTCTCTTGTTTAATTGCTCCAGCTAAAGTTTCCAAGGCAATGTTAAATAAGACTGGAGACAGTGGATATCCTTGTCTTGTTCCTGATTTTAGAGTGAAAGCTTTCAGTTTTTGTTCATTTGGTATGATGGTGGCTATTGGTTTGTCATAGATGGCTTTTATCAGATTGAGATAGAGACCATCTATTCCAATTTTCTGTAGAGTTTTTATCATGAATAGGTGCTGGACTTTGTCAAAAGCTTTGTTTGCATCTATTGAGATAATCATATGATTTTTATCCTTTGCTATGTTAATATGATGTATTCCATTTATGGATTTACATATGTTGAACCATCCCTGCATCCCTGGGATGAGTCCCACTTGATCATGGTATACAATCTTTTTGATAATTTGCTGCAGTCTGTTTGCCAGTATCTTATTGAGGATTTTTGCATAAATGTTCTTTAGGGAGATTGGCCTGTAATTCTCTTTCTTAGTTGGGTCCTTCTCTGGTTTTGGAATCAGAGTAATGCTTGCTTCCTGGAATGAATTCGGGAGTATTGCTTCCCTTTCAATTTTCATTAAAGAGTTTGAGAAGTAGTGGTGTTAGGTCTTCACTGAATTTCATGTAGAATTCAGCAGAGAATCCATGAGGGCCTGGGCTTTTCTTTGTTGATAGGTTTTTAATTGCACCTTTAATTTCATTTATTGATATTGGGTTGTTTATGATTTTTATATCTTCTTGATTCAACTTTGGTACTTCATATGTATCTAGGAATCTGTCCATTTCTTCTGTATTTTCCATTTTATTAAAATATAAGTTTTCAAAGTAGGTATAGATGATTTTCTGGATTTCTACAGGGTCTGTTGTGACTTCACCCTTTTCATTCCTAATTGCATGGATTTAAGTCTTTTCCTTCCTTTTTTTGATAAGGTTGGCCAAGGGTTTGCCAATTTTATTTAATCTTTCAAAGAACCAACTCGATTCATTAATTCTTTGTATTATTTTTTTAGTCTCCAGTGTGTTAATTTCTGCTCTGATCCTTATAATTTCCTCCCTTGTACAAGCTTTTGGTTTAGCCTGCTGTCCTGTTTCTAGAAGTTTGAGGTCCAACATTAAGTTGTTTATAGGAGCTTGTTCTGTTTTCCTGATATAGGTATTTACTGCTATAAATTTCCCTTTTACTACTGCTTTCATTGTGTCCCACAAGCTCCAGTATGTTGTGTTGTCATTGCTATTCAACTATAAAAACTGTCTAATTTCTTCTTTAATTTCATCTGTGACCCATTGATTGTTCAGTAGGGTGTTATTTAATTTCCATGTGTTGGTGAAGTTCTTGTGGTTTCCTTTGACATGGACTTCCAATTACAATGCACTGTGGTCTGATAATATGCATGGGATAATTTCAATTCTTTACATTTACTTAAGCATGTCCTATGAGCCAGTATATGGTCTATTTTGGAGAATGTCCCATGTGCAGCTGAGAAGAATGTGTATTCTGATGATGTGGGGTGGAAGACTCTATAGATATCTACTAAATCCATTTACTCAAAAGTTTGATTTGGTTCTAATATTTCATTATTGGTTTTTTTCTAGTTGATCTGTTTTTTGTTTTGTTTTGTTTTGGTTTTGTGGCACCAGGGATTGAACTCACAACCTCATGCCTGCCAGACAGGCACTTAAGCCACTGAGCCAGACTCCCAGCCCTAGTTTTTTGAGGCAGGGTCACACTGTGTAGCTCAGGCCAGCCTTGCACTCATGTTGCAGCCCAAGCCAGCCTCAAACTCACAACGTTCCTTCTACCTCACCCTCCCAAGTGCTGGGATTAAAGGCGTGTGCCACCACGCCTGGCTTTTGATCTGTCTTTTTGTGACAGCAGGGTATTGAGGTTTCCTAATACAATTGTATTAAGGCTTATTTGATTTTTCATGTCCATTAATAATTGTTTTATATAACTGGGTGCACTAATATTTGTTGCATATATATTTATGATTGTTATCTCTTCCTCTTGGGTTGTTCCCTTTACCAAGATATAGTGACCTTCTTTGTCTCAATCAGTCTTGGCTTGAAATTGACTTTATCTGCAAATAGAGTAGCAACCCCTGTTTTTTGTTTTGTTTTGTTTTGTTTTGTTTTTTGTGGCACTGGGGATTGGACTCACACCCTCGTGCCTGCCAGGGCAGGCGCTTAAGGCACTGAGCCAAACTCCCGGCCCTGGTTTTTTTTTTTTGAGGCAGGTTCGCACTATGTAGCTCAGGCCGGTCTTGCGCTCGCGTTGTAGCCCAAGCCGGCTTTGAACTCACAACGCTCCACCTACCTCAGCCTCTCGAGTGCTGGGATTAAAGGCATGCGCCACCACGCCCAGTTAACCCCTGTTTTTTTCTGAATTCCTGTTGCATGGAGTATTGTTTTCATCCTTTGAATTTCAGTCTGTGAGTTTCTTTTTGAATTACATGTGTTTCTTGTATACAGCATATTGTTGGATCTTGCTTCTTGATCCATTCTGCCAGTCTGTGTCTTTTGACTGGTGAATTGAGACCATTAACATTAATGGTTAAAACTGACATGTATTGACTTATCCCTGTCATGTTATTTTCCTATTATTGGCTCCCCCTTTTTGTTCTTTTTCCCTTCCCTCTAATTGTTTGCCTTTCCTGGTGGATTCCTTCTGTTGGGGTTCATGGAGTTGTAGTCCTTATCTCTTTCTAAAATGTCCTTCAGAACATTTTGGAGTGTTGGTTTGGTGGTCATAAGTTTCCTGAGATATTCTTTGTCATGGAAGTATCTTATTTCTCTGTCTATTTTTAAAGATAGTTTTTGCAGGATACATCAATCTGGGTTGAAAGTTGCTTTCCTTTAGAACTTGGAGTACTTCACGCCAAGCTCTCCTTGACTTGAGAGTTTGTGCTGAGAAGTCAGCTGTAATTCTGATGGGTTTTCCTTCATAAGCGATTTGTTTCTTTTCCCTAACAACTCTTAAAATTTTATTCTTGTGTTGAATTTCTGGAATCTGGACTATGATATGCCCAGAAGTTGATCATTGCTAAATGGAGTTCTATATGCCTCACTTATTTGTATGTCAAATTCTTTTTCTCTACCAGGAAAGTTTTCTGTCACAATGTCTGTGAACATATTTTTTAATGTCATTTGTGGTATCTCCTGCTTGTTCATTGACTCCAATTAATCTTAAGTTATTCTTCTTTGTCTCATCAAGCAGCTGCTGGATTGATTTCTCATGTTCCCTTGCTAGTTTTGAGAAATCTTTCTTTTCCTGGTCACTAACTGCAAGCCTATTTTCAATATCTGAGATCCCGTCCTCGCATTGGCCTAATCTGCTTTGAATACTTTCAATGGAGTTCTTATACTCCTGGATATCTGCTTGAATCTGCTTTATGGAATCCATTTGTTTCCTATGTTGTGCTTCCATAATTTGCTTAAACTCATTTATTTTTTTGTCTGTGTCTGCTGTAACATAACTAAGCATGTTGTGTATTTTGGTAATCTCTGTAGTTACTTGACAGATTGTTTCTGATTTCATTTTTTCCAGAGCCTCGTTCAATTGCTTTGTTACCACTTCAGAGAGACCTGGTAGAGGGTTTTTGGATTTTCCAACCTCATTGACCCCTGGGATTGCCTTCGGTGAACTGGTTATCTGAGGTTGTGTCTTGTTTAAGTGTCTTCCCATTTCTTTTCTTTTTTAGTTTAATACCTAGAATGATACTTGTTAGTTGCCTATGGTGGGTTGTTTTATTGGTGGTATTAAGGACAGCCAAGTGATGATGACTTCTCTGAGGTATCTTCCAGGTATAGCTGGTTCTTGGGCTCCGAGTCTGTTGCAAGATCCCACCTCCTCAGTTTATTAGAGATGGGAAGGTATTACTCACTTAGCCCAGTCCCTGGTTCTTTGGCACCGTGCCTCAGCAATCTCTGTGACCCCCAGTCAATCTCAGTCCTGGACCATCAGGGCCAACAGCTATCCAGATCAATCATGTTAATTTTGGCTATAGTGGCACCAACAGCACCAAACACAGCCAACAAAACAATAAACTGAGCCAACCCCTGATTTGCAACCCTCAATCAGATGAACTGAATTTGTGACCATACAACAGGATACAAAGCAATCACATACAGTACGTAAGTCCACAATATGTCAATTCTGTCCTCAAGGGTCAGGACCCAAAATGAATTAAAGAGAAGACAGAGAAGTGGGAAAAGAGAAAGAGATTATAAGTAGGTTGGAGAACAAAGATGGGTCCCACCAACTTGGGGAAGCCAATGCAGAAGACTAAAGGAAAAGAGAGCTAAAAGCGACATAAGGTAGAATAGAAAAAAACTGCACCCCCAAGGAGGCCAGAAACCACACTCACACTCAAAAAGAAGAAGAAGAAGAAGAAGAAGAAGAAGAAGAAGAAGAAGAAGAAGAAGAAGAAGAAGAAGAAGAAGAAGAAAAACAATAAAAGAGAAAGAAAAATAAAAGCAAACAATAAAACAAACAAGAAAAAAAGAAAAGAAAAAGAAAAATCCACTTCTAGGAGTCTCTCTGGATTCACTAGTAGAGAGCTTGTGGAGACAGCACCCCAAATCATGACACTGTATCCCCGCAAGCCAGCAGTTGCTTTATGATGGAGTAGTGGACAACCTTAGCAGGCCTGCCCCAAGAACAGACCCATTGGGCTCACCACAGTCCAACCAACTTCCATGGATCTACGCCCAGCTAGGAGTTGCTGAAGGAAGCTGGCAACACTTCTGGTTTCTGGCTTATCTGGCCCAACTCCAAAATGGCTCCTGGTAAATCGCTGTCTCCCGCAGGAGGACTGAGTCCTCTGCACTCACCACCAGCCAGCACAGTCCTCCGTGTCTGCCGCTCCCCTCCACTGCTGAGTCTCTCTGCAGAGGCCCCAGGTTCACCAGCTGCCACCAACACCGTGACCATGTGTCCCCAGGTTCCAAAAGCTCCCCTCACACAGTGAGTCCAGCTCTGGGTGAAGCCACCGCCAGATACCGCCTTCTTCTTCATTGAAGTTTTCCTTTTCACTCTCTCTCTGGGATTTGATTCAGAATTCAGACTCTTCCTGGGACCCACTTCCTTCCTTTTTGTCTTCCTACGATGATATATTCCCACATCTAGATGATGTCTCTCAGGGAGGATGTTTTCTCTGCTGCTTACTACTCCTCCATCTTCCCGGAAGTATCCCCACTGGGTGGTTTAAAACCTCAGAGGGCCAGGCATTATGGCACACACCTGCAATCCCAGCACTCAGGAGGCTGAGGCAAGAGGATCACCTCGACTCTGAGCCCAGCCTGGGCAGCCAAGCAAGACCCCATCTCAAAGTAAGAAATAAAAAATGGTGGGGATGGAGCTTAGTGTGAAGGTCCTGGGTTCAGTCCCAGTACACAAAAAAAGTGTGCGTATGTGCATTTATATATTTCATGTCTCTGAGATGATTCAGCAACAGCCCAGAAGACTATTTATGTAGGTGGAAGAGAAAATAGTAACAATCTCTTCAAAGTGTTCCCAAGTGCTCCAGACTTTCTTTGTATTATTTGTCACCACACAGTTTTTGTGAAGATTTGTTATGTCTGGGTCAACTGAAATTTCATTTATTTTTCCAAAGCCTGGAACAAGTCACCTGTCACTAGAAGAATCCATGACACCCCCACCCCATCTCCCCAAAAGCAGTGTCATTTCCTACAGTGACAGCAGTCATTCCCTAGGTCAGTAGCATCAGGGGTCTTGGGCTCTGAGCAATCAGCACTCAAGCTGGGAAACTGAGGTGGTCACATGAATACTTAGTGAAAATGGCAGGTAGTAGACTACATGAGTGGCTGCACAAGGACAAAGCCATCACTAGGTTATCAGCCGTGACTGTCGGTGTGGGTGTGCTCAGTGTGAGCCAAGAGCTGAGAGATAAAGCATAACGGTGAGTCTCGTGGATGGATGGGTAGATGGATGGGAGGATAGATGATGCATGGTGGATGAATGGATGATGGATGGTTGGATGAATTAATGATGGATGAATGAGTGAATGGATGGGTGGATCATCATGGTGGGTGGATGTATGGATGGGTGATGGATGGATGATTAATGATGGTGATGCATGGTGGGTGGATGAATGAATGGATGGGTGGATGGATGGATGACAGATGGTGGATGGATAATGGATAGACGATGGATGAATTGTTAGATGAATGATGGATGATGATGGATAGATTATCATGATGAATGGACGGATGACTGAATGGATGGATAGATGAGTGAATGGATAGATGGGCAGATGGATGGATGGATGATGAGTGGATTGATGGATGGGTAGATGGATGAGGGATAGATTGATGGATGAACCATGGATGGATGATGGATAAATGATTTTTTTTTGTCTTTTTGAGACAGGGTCTTGTTATGCAGTTCAGGCTGAACTTGAACTCACTTTGTAGCCCAGGCTGGTCTCAAACTTGCAACGATCCTCCTGCTTCAGCCTCCTGAGTGCTGGGATTACAGGCATGTGCCACCATGCCCAGCTGGATAGATTATTACAATGGATGGATGGATCAGTGAATGGATGGATAAATGGGCGAATAGATAGACGATGAATGGATTGATGGATGAATGGATGAATGATGGATGTGTGAATGGATGAGGGCTGGATGATGAATGGAGGATGCATGATGGATGCATGATGGAGAGTTCTTTCTGACTCCATTAGATGGTTTGCATGAAGAAAACGACAAGATCTGATTTGAAATGCCAAGCTGAAGACACAACCAGAAACCCAGAAATCTCCCATGTCAATCCTAAAAGAATCTCTAATTTGGTTGGGCCTGGTGGTGCAGACCTGAGATTGCAGCACTCTGGGAGGCAGAGGCAGGATTATCACAAGTTCAAGCCCAGCCTGGGCAATGCAGCAATTTAGTGAGATCCTGTCTCAAAATAATATAAAAGGTTGGGAGTATAGCTCAGTGCAAAGGCCCTGGATTCACTACCCAGTCCCTCTGGGGAAAACAAAAAAGACTCCACTTTATTACATTCCCAGGATTTCTACAGAAGAAAGCCAGACTCTAAATTTAATCTTACAGGTCGAGGAATTAGGATATAAATTGAACTCACAGTCTTGCCAGGTTTGGTAGATGAAAGAATGAGAAAGAGCAGAACTCTAAACGTTAGAACATTCAGATGTTCTTAGAGAAATGTGACAATCTAGACCTGTCAAGGGCTCTCGAGACGTCTTTGTTCTCCCATCCCTGAGGAACTCCGTGCTGCTAAATGACTGTCGTTACATAATTCATAAAATAATTATGTGCTGATGAGTTTAGAACTTTCCCTGGAAAGGACTCCTCACCAGAATTCTGTTTAGGAAGAGCAGGTGGTGCCAAAAAAAAAAAAAAAAAAAAAATCAGTGCATTGACATTGACATCTTTAGATGTAAACTGAGTCCCACAGAAGCTGTGCTTCGAGCCCTGACCCTTCCCCTCATGATACAGGAATAAAGCATTTGCAGCTAACATCGAAGTCGCCCTGCTCTCTGCCTGCCTTTCCTACTGAGGGTGCCGCAGCGGTGGGACGTGGCAGCTGGCCACTGTCCCTGATAATCCCGCACTCTGTATACGCGCATTCCCGCCTGGCTCCCGCAGAGACGATCAGACTCCGAGGCGAGCCCCGGAGGAGGACGGTGCTGAGTAGCTCCAGCCTAGAGAGACAAATAGTCTCGGTTACCCCCCGCGGCCAGACTCCGTGTTCTTCGGTTCAGGTGTTAGATTGTTCGAGTTTTCAACATTTTCCACTGCAATAGAGCACGGTGATTGTAACCACCCTGAATCTGACCTTCCTGACTGCTAGAACTAGATGTCCCGGATACTTGTGTGAGCACAAGCAGGACTCTGGAAGCTGATTGGTCGATGAGTGCTTAGGAGGCGGGGCCTGAAGAAAGGGAACAGGGTGGTGGCAGATCTGGAAGGGTTCATCTCCTTCCCAGCTCCTCCCTTCTCTCCACTTCCGGTTCACCGTGCCTTGAACGGCTCTCCTCCGCTAGACCCCTCTGCCAAGCCGCCCTGCTTGGAGCAGCCGTCTGTGGACTGAAGCAGCCTGAACTGAAGTGGCTACCATAAATCTCTCTTCCCCTGCATTGTGGGTGTTGGGCATTGTATCTTAGCGACGAGAGAGAGACTAAGCCGCCGGCCTAACAATATTCTCTGCTCTAGTATCTTGGTATGTAGTTCAGGATGGCCTCAAACTCACGGCGATCCTCCTGCCTCAGCCTCCCTGAGTGCTCCAATTATGGGTGAGCACCATCATGCCCAGTTTGACTTCCATCCTCTTATGCAGACTCATAATATAGAGTGCTTATTTATTCGCATGCACAAATACTCCCCATGAGTGTATGAGCAGCCTGGTACTAGGTCTCTGTCCTTCCAAAATGTAGGGGCTTCCTTCTGCTTAGCAGACAGACGGGGCCGGGGACACGGATGCCTAGCAAGCTGCTTTCTCTTTGCAGGCAGAGTCGCCACTCTCAGCCCAGCTGCCACCAGCCTGGGCTTTCCCTGCTGCCCACAGGTTAGAGGACAGTGTCACCGCTCGGCCATCGGTTCGGCAGTGCAAAGCCCCCCCAACCACGCGTGTGGCTGCCCCTCCTACAGCTCCGCAGGAGTAACATTTGCGAATCTGTATTTGCTTTTGAAATTGAAACACAAATCTGCCCAGGAACTATTCCACATTCCTGCTAATTAATGTTCTAAAAATGAATTATGCAAATCAGCCCTACCATCCCGGGAAGCTACTTCCCAGTATAATAAAAAACAGTTTGGGACGTGAGCCTCAACGTGCTGACTGCCATCAGGGTGAAGAGGGTGGGAAAGGCGTGGTGTGGCCTCAGCTGCTTTATCTGAGAACCAGAAGTGAGGTCATTCATCAGGGTTCCCAAAGAAGCAAGGAAATGACTGTCACAAACCCCAGCCCCAAAGCCAGGCATGGAGGCGCACATCTGTGATCCCAGCACTCTGGAGGCTGAGGCAGGAGGATCGCCACTAGCTTGAGGCCAACCTGGGCTACATACTGAGATCCTGGCTCAAAAAACCAAAACTCTGGGCCTAAGCTCCAGCTTCTATTCCCTCCCTCTGTCCTGGGGCTCTAGAACTGCCCCCTCTCCCAGGCTCTGTCCCGCCTCCTTGGCAAACACGTCCCTCGATTCCCCCAAATGGAGGACACAGCAGGCTCTTCGTTCTGTGCCCAGGGTGTCACCAGGGATGTGGGCACAGCAGGAGGAGGTCACGCTGTGCGACCTGCAGCAGTATCTGATGCATAGTGGGTCACTGTGACCATGACCGAGCCACTTCCTCCCAAGGTCCACAGCGTGACACGGTCCCCCCAGGGCCACGCGACAGCAGGGGCCAGGTGATTTGTTCAGAAGCCCAGGACCCTGTCACACTGCACTCTGTCCCGGCCCTTTCTGCTTTTTATACTGAGACAAGAGGTTCTCTAAATTTCTTTGGTTGGGCTTGAACTCGTGACCCTCCTGCCTCAGCCTCCCTGAGTGCTGCTTCCAGAAAGGGTGGCAAAGGCCACAAGGTGCCACTGCTGCTGTTTGGGGGTGCAGGTCCTGAGCCCCATCACCCACAGGATCTGAAGGCGAATCCACAGAGGAGATCTAGACTCCAGCCCCAGAGGACCGGGTGGCCTGAGGCAGGTCACACTCCATGTTTCCTCTGTGATGCAATCATACTGCTGACCTTGTGTGCGCAGTGTGACTGAGTGATTGTTTACACAGTGCTGGGTGTGCAGGGGTCCTGGCAGCATGTGGCTTCCTCAGCCTCTGAGGCCTCCCCCACCGGTGCCGTCCAAAACAGCACTCAGGAGGCCGAGACAGGAGGAGCCCGACTTCAAGCCCAGCCTGGACTACATAGCAAGACCGTCTCCAAAGAGAGGTGGAGGAAGGCACTGGCCCTGCCTCCTTATTCCTTCGCTTGCTCCTTAAAACAAGTCCAGAAGCCCTGCCTATGCAGCCCACCCAGCCCTAGGTCCGCGCGGCCACCTCAGGGTGCTGCTCCTTAGACAAAGGTAACCGTGTCTGCGATCGGAACCAGAACCGAGGCTGTGCCTGGGCGCTCCACCTGGTAAAATCAGCAGAGACGGTCTCCACGGCAATGGGACACGGTGTCTTCTGTGGCTGGGAAACTGGCTTCCAAGAACTCACACGCAGAATCTCCTCGGGTAACAGAGCCCCTGTCCCTGCCCATGCAGAAGGCATGCTAGATTGCAGGCTCTTTGCAGGCTGAGGTGAGGACAGTGGAGGGGAGACCAGCAGCACCCGAAGGGCCGCACCTGCCACGGCGATGCCGGCTGACACAGCAAGGACAGCCGAGCTGCCGGGCCGTAGGCCACACCCACAGGCCCTCAGCTGA
This sequence comes from Dasyprocta punctata, assembly GCA_004363535.1. Classification (NCBI taxonomy): domain Eukaryota; kingdom Metazoa; phylum Chordata; class Mammalia; order Rodentia; family Dasyproctidae; genus Dasyprocta; species Dasyprocta punctata. The sequence goes on along the minus strand of RJWM01024135.1, from coordinate 6,270 downwards.
CAGGCGGCACCAGCAACACCCAGCAGCCATGAGGCTTCCAAAGTGCAACTCTCGGCCGCCAAGACAGCCGAGGAATCAGGGGTGGATTTCAGGGTGCTCTGTTGCCCTTTAGGGGTTATTTGTTGAGTGGGTTGGTGATTCTTTGAAACAGGGTCCGGCTGTGTTGCCCAGGCAGATCATGAACTCCAGGTGATCCTCTTGTCTCAGCCTCCTGAGTGCTGGGATCACAGTCCATGTATCACCATGGCCAGTTTTTTGGGGGGCCAGGGAGAGGCGTTTGAGACAGGGTCTTCTTATGTCACCCAGGCTGGCCTCAGACCTGCGACCCTCCTGCCTTGGCCTTGCAACTTGTGAGTGCCCGCAGTGCCTGTATTTACCATGCTGCCTGGTAGCCGCTGGGTGCCCATGTGAGGGGACCCCGCCCTTGCTCAGGGCATCCTTGGTGAGACAGGGCAGCAGTGCGTGTGTGTTCATCCTTTGGGGCTTGGTCACGGGCTGTGTGAAGGCCCGGGGACCCACTGACTTCTGGGGGCAGAGAGGGCTCAGCTCGGGGCCCAACCCTGTGGGGCCTGGGGGGGCAGACGGGAGGGAGTGTCAGGCACTTGGTTCCGCTGGCAAAGAGGACAACCAGGGCTTCTTGAGAAAGAGGTGTAGAGAGCCCACAGCCTTTCCCTGGGATCCTGCCTCACGCACTGGGGATCACCTGGCCTGGGGGAAGGGTCAAAGAGCAGGACCACAGCGGAACAATGCTGCTATTGTTGTTTCACACGGGGTCTCACTCTATAGTCCAGGCTGGCCTCACAGAGATCCTCCTGCCTCAGCCTCCTGAGTACTGGGATTACAGGCGTGCCCCACTACACCTGGCTTATGTTAGCTTTTTATTTGTAATTGACACATAGCAATTGTCTGTGTCTATGGGTGGAGTGTCACATTTCCAGACATGTGTGCCATATACAATGAACACATCACATCCTAAAGTTTGTTCTCTCAGACGTTTCTCATTTCTTCGGAACTTTCACACCATTCACAGTGGTCTCCTTCAGTTTATTTTACTTTTATTTTGAAGGCATTGGAGATTGAGCCTAGAGCCACTGCCACCAAGCCACACCCCCTAGCCCTTTTTAAAATTAGTTGCCCAGGCTAGGCTCAAGCCTGCAACCCTCCTGCCTCAGCCTCCCAGAGCGCAGAGATCACAGACAAGAGCCCCACACCCAGCTTCATTTTGCTTCCCTCATCCCTAGCCCGCAGCCAAAGACTCCCTCCTCACTGGCCGCCGCTCTCACTGCCCTCTTTCCAGCCTGGGTCAGCCGCAACTCTCTCTCCTGTTTCTGCCCTAGCTTCCCCTGGCTTTCTCTCCGCCATGATTCCTCGATTTCTTTCCCGGAAATCTATTAGTAACTCTCAGGTCCACTTGGAAAAGCGAGGAAATGGGCATAAACAAACACAAACAGGTGTGATCGCATCTTTACCAGCAAAGATGAAGACAAACACACTGTCCTACAAGAGCTGAGGGGCACTCCCTAGGTGTAAGTGTCACACTCTTGCTGGCCACGGTGATGTACGCCTGTGAGCCCAGCACTCGGGAGGCTGAGGCAGGAGCATCGCTGCAAGTTCCACGCCAGCCTGCGTTATAGAGCAAGATCCTGCCTCAAAAATAAAAATAACGAAGGCAAGGGATACAGTTCAGTACAGAGGGTTAGGGTTTAATCCCCAGCACAGAAAGAGGAACAGGAAAAGGAAACAAGAAAGAGAGACGGAGAGGAAAAAGGAAGGGTAGATCCAGGAACACACGGTGTGGCAAAACCCAGGCTGAGCTAAAATTTGTGATCCTCCTGCCTCAGCCTCCCAGAGTTCTGGGATCACAGGTGTGCACCATGGCACCCAGCTGTGATCCAAGCACTCTAGGAGGCTGAGGCAGGAGGATTTCAAATTCAAGGCTGACCTGGACTATATAGTAAGGCCATGTTTCAAAACCAAGAAGCTGCCTGACACTTTTTAAAGCAGCACGTGACTACAGACCAGGCCTGCTTCTCCTGTTTGTCCTTTTTGGTTCCGAGGAGCGCCTTCTCGCCAAGTATCTTTCTGCCTGTCCCCAGTGGACCGTCTCTCTTCCTTTCCGTCCCGCCGTTCTTCTACGCGAACTTGCCACCAAGTTCCCGCTGCAGTTTTAACCCCCAGCTCCCAGCGGCCCAGGGCCATTCCCATGGGAACGGGGGGGAGGGTGGGGGGCCGCGGGCGGCCGGCCGCGGGGAGGGGTCCCGCTGAGACAAAGAGCTATTGACTGAATTGTCTTCCTCATCCCCAGCGCGCGCTGGCCCAGCGAGGGACAGAAAGGGACACCGCGCGCCTGTGCCCTGTGTGTCCTCAACGTCGGGTCCTCCCCGAGCGCGCGGTTTCCTGCGAACGCGGCCCCGGCCCAGGCCCCCGGTGCGCGCAGCCCCGGTGGCCCTGCCGGCTCCTCGGCGGGCTTTTGTCCCGCGCCTGCCTTTGATGCCGCACCTTTGACCCGAGCGCGGAGGAAGAGGGCGGAGGGCCTGACCTCGCCCTGCCCTAACCCGCGGTAATTTCGGGCCCTCCTGGTCCCCGGCACACAAAGGACAGGACCCGCCTCCCCGTCCCGTCCGCAGGATCTGCTCCATCCGGGGTCCAGGAAGCAGCTCCAGGCCTCTGCGGGGCACTCCGTCCCTGCCCCTGCCTCTCCTGCCCCGTGCCTCCGCTGTTGGACGGTTGTCTCTGGCCAGGCCCCGGGCTGGGAACACTTTCCATGTTTAGCGGAGCTCTCGGCCTTTCCCATAATACACAGTCTCTTGGAATTGTTCAGGGGCCCTCCTCCTGTTCTCTCTTCCTCTCTCTCTCTCTGTCACTCTCCCAGTACTGGGGCTCAAATCCAGGGCCTTCACACTGAGCTACATCCCTAGCCCTTTTTTTTTTGAGACAGTCTCACTAAGTTGCACAAGCTGGGTTCAAAGTTGAGATCCTCCTGCCTCAGCCTCCTGAGTTCTGGGATGACAGGCATGTGCCACCACACCCTGCAGGGCTTCTTTCCTAGACAGCAGCCTTCACAAATATACAGGCCAAGCCCCGCTGGCTACTATATTCCCAGCTCCACATCTTACACATAGTAGGTGTCAGAAAATATTACAAAATAAATCAATAATTTTGTGAATGAATAAGTGGGAAGGTTTCATGGGGGAATTGTAAGTGGGACTGCATGGCTGGGGCAGAGAATATGTAGGGGAGAGGATAAGATGAGGAAGACTGGAGGAAGCCAGTGTGGTGACACATGGCTGTCAATCAGGCCTCAGGAGGCTGAGGCAGGAGGATGGCAGCAAGTTAGAGGCCAGCCTGGGCTACTTAGTGAGACCTTGCCTCACTCAAACCTGAGATCCTCCTGCCTCAGCCTCCCAAGTGCCTCGATGACAAGCAGGCACCACCATCCCTTGCAATAAATGAAATACCTTTAAAATTCAACTTTAGGTAAGTCTGGGCTTGCTTAGTTTTGTTTGTTTTGTCTTGAATCCTGGAGTGACATCGCTGTGACCATGGGCAGACTGCTGCCTCCAGGCTCCTGTGTAAACTCGGTTCCCCCTGGGGGCCCCACCGCGCGACGCCCGACAGTGACAGGTGCAGGGTGCGCTCGAGGAGAAGTCGGTGTGGTCGCTCAGGCTGGCGCTGTCGGAAATCTGGACTGAACGCTGGGTGTGGTGGTGCACACCCGTGACGCCAGCGCTCCAGGAGGCTGAGGCAGGAGGGCTGCAAGCTCCAACCCGGTGTGGGTGACGTAGTGGCTTGGTGAAACTCTGTCGCAAAAATAAAAAGTGCTGGGCTGCAGCTCTGTGCGAAGGTCGGGTGGCGGCGGCGCCCCTGGTGGGCTGGGGAGCCAGGGACCGCAGGGGCGGCGTCCGGGCCGTGTCCTCCGGTCGTCGCTGTGGACCGGGGCCCAGCCGCGCTCCAGGGACCTCTTCAGGAAGCTGCGGAGGGAGGGGAGGGGACCCGGAGGCGGGCGGGGCATGGAGGTCACGCTGGCCCCTGCAAGGCGGCGCGGACATGGCGCTGTCTCCGGGATGCGTGACCACACTGCGGCTGCATCCTCGCGGCCTCGGGCGCAGAGGAGAGCCGAGGGGGCGTGGCGCGTCTGTGGTTCCTTCTCCCCGCCGGAAGCCTCCCCACCGCGTCTTACACCAGATAAAATAAATCAGTCCTAGCCAGGTAGAGGGTGCACGCCTATCATCCTGCCACTCTGGGAGGCTGAGGCAGGAGAATCACAAGTTCCAGCCCAGCCCGAGCAACTTAACAAGACCCTGTGTTAAAATAAAAAATAAAACGTGCTGGGGATGCAGCTCAATCCCTAGTACCACAAAATAAATAAATGAGTAATCTTTTCCTTCATTCATTTCCCAGTGCAACGCCTGGCATGTGTTAGATGTTTGTCAAATGAAAAATTTTATAGTTGATTCTTTCTCTCCCTGCTCAAAACACCTTCTCTAGCTCCCTATTGCTCTGGCTTTTGAGACAGGGTCTCACTGTGTAGTTCAGGCTGGCCTTGAACTCACGTCACTATGAGGTTGCACCTGTCACCCCTTCTGACCCCCCACGGCTCCCGTCCCCAAGCCCAGGACCCCAACCATTGAGCCTTCAAAGTGCCACGGCGACCCTGCAGCCTCCTGTTCTGTGGGCAGAGCAGTGCCCCTGCCACGCCACCCATCCTGTCCCTGGCCAAGCGGGGCTCTACTTCTAGTGAGGTCCACAGTGCCCAGTGACCAGCAACGCAGCGACAGGGGACCCCAGTGTCAGTGGCCCCACCCTCACCGGCTGTCACAGCCTAGCTGTTTCCTGCCCAGCCAAGAAGCACCAGGAGTCCCGGACCCCAGGCCGTCCCCCTGTGCTGCGCCCCAGGCCAGCCATCAGGGTGATTTGGGGACCCACAGAAGCAGTAAAGAAAGACTGGCTGGAAGCCCAGCTCAGCACACAGTCCAGTGACCTCAGGAGGTCCGAACTCGGCCAGGGCAGTGGTGCATGCTGTCATCACAGCACCGGGGAGGCTGAGGCAGGAGGATTACTTTGAGTTCCAGGCCAGTCTGGACTCCATAGTGAGTTCAAGGCCAATCTGGACTCCATAACGAGACCCTGTCTCCAAAGACAAAAATAAAGAAGGATAAGCTTGAGTCATTTGTCGAAAAACGGATGCACGGTGAGACCATAATGCTAAGTGAAATCAAACAGACACAGAAGCTTAAATGTTGCATGGTTTGTCTTCTACGAGAAACCCAAAGTATAAATAAAAAGCAAAATAAAAGACAGACAATAGGAAGTAGGGAGATGGATCTTTCTCAAATGGGATGGGACCAGGCCCCGGGGGGCGGGGAGTTGGGCTGTGTCATGCACACCCCAACAGCCTGTGAGCACGGCAACCGCGTGTACTGCAAATGCGGATGAGTAAAACTAAAATTTAAAAAAGAAAAAATAACAAGGAAAGAAAGGCGGAAGGAAGGAAGCAATTGGAAAGTTCCCAAAGATCTTTGGTCAGCAAAAGACAAGAAAAACAAATACTGCCAGATGGATTTCTTTTTAATTGTTGCCCTAAGAATTCAAACCAGCAAAACTTTGGGTTTTACCTCAGCAGTGAATAAAGAAACAGAAAACAGGGTCCCCTTAGTGTTACTGGAAGTTGCCACAGCCAATTCAGAGCCTGGGGAGACGGGAAACTGGAGCCGCCCTGCCGCGAGGCCATGGAGATCACCGTATTTTCTCTACATCAAAAAGAGCCGCTCCGAGTGGTGTGGGGGTGCCCACCTGTAATCCTCGCGTTCTGGGAGGCTGAGGCAGGAGGGTGGCAAGTGTGAGCCCAGCGTGAGCACGGTAGCAAGACCCTGTCTCAAAATAAGAAGTCAGAAAGGGGCTGGGGACAGGGGTGGCGCAGCCCCAGGAGCTGTACTGCCAGGCTGCCCTCCTTTCCCCAATTAGTCTCTGAGCCCCTTACTTCAGGTCCCCGCTAATTGCTGGGTAATTGCCCGCATTGGAGCTCTGACTGAGGGGTCAGCATTTGAGAACCGCACTGACCTCTGACCTCTGACCCAAGGTGATCTTCCCGGGAGCAGCCATGAAAGACTGATTTGCGCAGTGCCCAGTTAGACAAACAAGTCTTTCACACAACTTCCAGTCTGAGGCCAATCAGGTAGGAATGCGTGGCCCTGAGGTCTGGAATTTCCTGCCTCCAGTCTGGACTTGGACGGGGCTGCTGCTGGCCGTGGGAGGGGGTATTTCTGGCCC